>MIQA02009268.1:0-10343 GCA_001887855.2 Sclerospora graminicola | reverse complement strand
TGTAACTTATTCATTTTTCAGCCAATCATAATTCTCTGTTCTTCTTTTCATTTTAAGATCTCAACCGTCGATCATGCGTTCTTTCCTTCTGCTCTGTGTAGCAGCCCTGACAAGCTCCTCCGTCTTCGCTAATCACGTCCTAATAGTTGGCAAGTCTCAAGCTCCATTGTGGCACGAATCTAGCTCTTCTTCGACGTTTTCAGTCGCCGGGTTGGTCGATCTAGCGCTTGAGTCGTTGGCTTTCCCTACTGGTCGAGTTTCTTCGCGTCCCGTCGTCCAGAATCCAGTCCAGGCCGATATTTTTACGCACAGTGAAGCGTACGCACTCATTCTGTTAGATGACTCATCATTGGCCAGTTTAGAGGCTGTTAACGCAGCATTAAGTGACGTTAACGCATTTCACAAACTGTATCCGACAGCTCAAGCCAGTAATGTGGAGATTCCGCTAGCTGTAGCTCAGAAATTTCAGTCTAAGTATCCATCATCACTACACTGCGCAGGAAATGTCGCACTCTGTGCCAATGTGGAAGCTTCTACACCTTTTGCGAGTACAGAATTGGTGCAAAAAGTGCTAGATACCAACAGTTTCCTGAGCTCTAACGACGAACAGGACGTTGTATTTGCCAAACAGCTAGCACAGGTAATGCAATTGACAGCTGATATAAAGCAGCATGACGCTGGCAAGATTCTGTATATTGTGGGGCTTTCGAGTCTCCACGGAGACAAGCAGAAACCAGCGCAACAGGCTGCGGCAATCACTGTTATGGAGTTTCTGGCTCAGTTGATGAAGAAGGAGCAAGCGGTGGCGGCTCAAGTCATGACAGGGAACGTGCCAGCTACTGTGGCCCAAGTCGCGGCGCTTTCGCGGCGTGTGCGGAAGTTGGCGTCGAGTCTTACAGAAGACGAAGCGAGTGCTGAGGACGATGCCAAAGACGAGGAGGGCAAAGCAGAGGAAGCAGCAAGTGGCAGTGTGCGGAAAGACGTCGTCAATGAGGATAATGCCACTACCACAACCAACTCCACAGCTATGGGAGCTGTTTCTATGTCCGATATTGCCGAATACCAGATCATCTTGTGGACGTCCGTAGTTCTGGGTGCTGTGCTATTCATGTCAGTGATGGCGATGGCTAATATGGATGCCCGCCGCGACAGTTTGCTCAACGCCAAGTTTATTGCCGACGTGAATGGTCGCAAATCAAACTAAGTTGAAGCAGATGCCATATGTTCATAGGTTAGGAGCATCGATTCAAGTGGAGTCTTTGTGACTATGAACAAGGAGCAGAAGCGTCGACACAAGTAACTTTTAATATGAATTGCTTTTCACGTTATCGCCGGTGTGGTTTGTGCGTCTACTCAAATAAGTCTTGTTGATTACGTCCAAAACACTTCCTCTGTATTGAACAGAGTCAGGAATTAACAGTGTGTGTTGGTGACTAATGGCGATTTTTAATCAAGATAGGTGTAAAGACTTTTAATGTTCTGTGTATGATCTGTGCTCAACACAAAAGCGTAAAGCTTGCAAACGACGGTGCCAATGCTCGAGCTCTCAGATTGTAATAAGAAGCTTACAGTAAAAAAAATTGGCTTTGGGCACGTTTAAGGTCCCATTAAACGTGCCCAAAACCGAGATTCGACAAAAAAACAAGAGAAAACATGATCAAGAAGAGTCTATTCATATACCGTACATATATACTTCAAAGACAGTGTGACGCTTTTTTACTACCTTGCAGACTTGGCCAGCTCGTCCTTCAGTTCGTCCTCGATGACATATCGAATTTTTTTCACGTCGTCTAAATTTTCCACGGCAAACTGCTTTGGCGCTGCCTTATTATGGGGTGGTGGAGCTATACGTAGTCGTTCTCGGAGCTCTGTCAACTACACAACAAACGGATACAAGAAGAATGTTAATATACATATTACGAGCTCTGCATAACACTATTCCAGCTCTCACATTAGTCACATTAAGTGCTGTAGCAGCTCCAACTATCAACATACAGCACCCTGTCACTGACACAACTGTCACTCCAAGTAGAGCCTTCCAGGCCGCTGTGCTAGGCGGCAAGGGCTTGTCAAGAGCCAATTTACGCTCAAGAAAAGTCGCAGATTTGGATTTAAATTCCTTTTTGCTGCCATAATTTTCTCCAACACTTTTTTCTTCTTCTGCCAGCGCTTTCTTTTGCTTAGTCATGCCATAATAGAAACCTACCGCACAAAATAAGAATAAAATGTAGCAATACGACACAAGAAAAGAAAGCATGAAACTGTAGTTGACGTGGCTAATACTAACACAATAATATAGATATGTACCTCCTCCAAGAAATACGGCAGCAACTACAGATATTGCAGTAGACGCGATACTCGTGGAGTGCTGCTCCTCGTTGTTGTCTGGGTTGCTCATTTCTACTGTTTCATACGCCTCTTCTGATTTGCTGAAAAAAGTTATAGCGAATTAAATGTTTCAATTCCCGTAGTCAAGAAATGGATTAATTGCCACAACCAGTTTGAGGCGCGTGGTCGTATCTCCTGATTAGTTTGTGACATTGATACGCTACTATTGGTGCCGAACAAAGAGCTATCATGCTGGCGTAGTTGTGCCAGACTCTAAAACTTTGAAAAAAGGACATGAGTGGTGATACCTATTTTGTATCTACGTCCGCAAGTACATGTACCGGTATGGAGATACGAGCATACCAGCAAGCTTTGTGTGCCGTGCGCGGCGTGCAGATCTTTGGCATCAAACGCGTACAGATTAAAACTGCGGTACTAATCAACAATGTCTACACGACGGAAGGAATCCGCCAGTGCAATTGAGATTGATCGTAAGCAACTGGAAGCGCTTGTTGTTTTTTGATCGGCAGCATCAGACGGCGTATTAAGAAAAAGGATAACACTACACGTATTAATGGAAGCAATTAATCACAGTGAAAATATTATGGTCAATTGCTTGGCGGAGACAAAATTGTAAACCTCTTTGTAGAAACTGTGAAATCTGCACCAAGGACTCGATCTGCGTCGAAGCTTGAGCGTGTGTTATCTACTCGCGCTTCTTGTTGATGTTTTTCCACATTGAGGACGATGGTTTTTCAGACTCATCTGCGACTTCTCCTTTCTCTAGAGATTGACGGTGTTGAGACGTGCGTTCTCGGCCTTTTTGTGCCATTGTGCTGTATCGCGGCAAGTAAATACCCAGCGCGCCTGCAAATTAAATTGAGAATCAAAAGTATGACTAGAAGAGTACTCAAGATAGACAACTATCGCATCCCTACCTGCTACGCCTAGCAACGTCACACCAAAGCCCACAATTACCACTTGATCTTTTTTCATTGTCAAATGGTACTGTACTAAATTCTAGGGAAACACTAAGGGCACCGCCAAAAATTGAATTGGGCACCAAAACCGGACTTAGCTGAATTTATAGTGTAAATGTAACTTACTATTACTTCTTCTTGCATTGACTTTTTTGTTCATCAATGTTCTATACCTATGCGAGACATCACCTTCGTTTCGGTCTCTGTGATGCACCTAATTTTTTGCCCGTTTCTAATTCTTGTTAGCATTTCTACTCATCTGACATTGTCAGATTAATCTACCTAATCTAATTTTTTGTCTTATAAAATTGGCTTAATAACACTGGAAGCATTCAAGCTTTCCGAACCTATTAGGAGATATACCCATTTTTCGGGTGCAACCTCTAGGACGCCCTGTTAGTTCGCATCTATCTCTCACTCTGCTTTGCGCAGAATATCTTGGCAGTTTTGCCAACTATGAGTATATTCAACTGCAAAACTCGCCTATAGCAAATTATAATCAAATGAGGGAGGCATGAAAGATCTAATTCCTTTACTAGATAAACTAAGACTAACAGGTATAAAAACACATTTGCTAGAGATAGTTGCTTAATTGTTTTTCAGGCTCTTACTATCAGAGAGATTGATAATTTGCTGCGAAAGCTGCGACGTTATTCTCAACTTGACTGCAAAACTATTTTCCGTCATACAATTTGATTTCTTTTAACATGCTAGTGAACGGACTGCATAGGTTATGCTACATCAACGATCTAAGCAAAGTATAAACGGTGTCTAAAATATCCTGTAACGAAGCCCGACTGGTCGTGGTCTGGGAGCAAAGTACACAGCGGATGAAGCGTTAATTGGTCGTATGAACTGATTGCTTAATAGTGAATTATGGTAACTAAGTTAATTGATTTGATTCATATTTTTTAATAGACTCGCGTCTCGTTCTTTCAACGCCACTTTTTTTTCATTATACTTCGGAATCTATGTACAGGTTAGCCAGCGTAAGTATGTCAGAATAAAGTCGATTTAATCGACTCAGTTCGATTGGGTGCCCAAATCAATTTTATGCGGTGCCCTTAGTGTTTCCCAAATTCTAATAAAATCCCAATAATTGTGTATTTTATTCAATTTATTCATATGACACAAGTTGTAAGCCTAGCTGAGGAGGTCTTAAGTGGTGTATTGCAGGCCGCAGAGCACCTCCAAGGTGCCATCGTAGCAGCTGATACTGGCTGCGTCGAGAGTTTACGTTGGTCTGGAGCTATACCGCTTTTATTGCGTGATTTCAGCGTCCAAAACGTGCTCCCAGTCGAAGATTTGCTTGCTTGCGAGTCACCCCAGACACTACGACACTTACTGAGCGTCCAGGATACAAACGAAAGTGTCGAACACGTGGTTTTGCTGCTGTCAAACTTTTTGTGGGACTATGAGACGGCACTGCAACGGCTGCTGGCACTGGACGTCGCTCGTCGCGTTACAGTCTGCAGTAGTCTCTCAGAGCGTGCACACGAATGTTACGACTTCAGTAAAAGCGGAATAGAAGTGGCTACAGGTGCTAAAGCAGCTCAAGTAATGAATTTTCAAAAATTCTCGCAAGAATTGCGTAAAAACGCCGTGATTCGGATGGAAAAGGAAGGAGAAGTAAAAGACAAAGAAGAATGGGGCTGGGATGATACAGAAACAGAGCCAATGGCTACTCAAGTTGATGTACAGGTCATTCACTTACCACTAAATATCGTGCCGTTGCTTTCAGCCAAGACATTGAATCCGGAGCCATCAGTGTTTGTCTTGTCACATCCGACATGTGCCTCGGCGTTCCCGTTGCTGTTACATCAAGTGAAAAATACGCTTCCTGTTTCGCCTTCTGAACGGAGAGAAAAAATGTTTCATGCTGTGGAAGGGGTGAAGAAATACACACATGTGAAGGATGTGCTTCCGGAAGATATTCCAATCTCCTTTCGGAAGTCAATGAGGTTGTTAGCCCATACACTTGCAGAAATGTTGGTCAGTGCTCGACTGAATGTCAAAGAGCGCATCTTTGCCGTCGGTGGGACATCGCTCAAGATCGGACACACGCTCCTGCGGATTTTGAATGAACTACAAGAAGAAGCCACACCTCTTGTGCTTCAAGACCAACAACCTGCTTCCTTGGTTATAATTGATCGGTAAGGTATAGTTTGGTTATTGAAAAGCAGGTGGAGCATGAAATCATATTTTTTTTGCGTCTTTTCTGGTCAAAGGACGAGCAATCTGGTGTCGCCGTGCTCCTTTGGTGACTCGCTTCTTGATCGCGTTCTCGCGCTTTTGCCCCAAACTCCTACGACTTCTACTGAAGCCAGAAACAAGACAATGGTACGTCATAAATATACTGTCTGTATATGCAATTGGTAGGGATGCTTATGTATGTTTGTTACGTACCATAGACAAGAGAAAAGCTAAATGTGACAGAAATTTTCCCGCTTCACGGGTGCGATCCAACCCCGCTATCGATGTCAGCACCACTTGTTGCAACGTTTGACGAGCTCGGGGTCGTGCCGTCGCCTTTTGTTTCTCAGATTCAGTGGAAGGGTGGCGCCAGTTTATGCCATCCAAACCTTTCTAGTGGCTCAAATATGTTTCGGTCCTTAGCTTTCAGACCAGCAAAGCTCGCATTGCGCGATCTTGACAAGCGGCTTCAAGCTGTGGAGCAAGAAATGCTAGAGCAAGGAAAAATACAGAAAACTGCTGCCACGCGTAGACCGGGGGAAAAAGTTCGTGGACGTGACGTTGTCTTACGTCGAATTAGCAAGATTTTGGAACCGGGTGAACCGACAAGCCTTGAATACACTGCTCTGATTGAGCTGGGAATAATTGTCTTGGAGACGTTAGAGCGGATGGATCAGTCGCAAGTGCGGTGGAATAAATGCCGGAAGCAGGCCGTGCGCCACGTCGAGCTTCGTAAGCAAGGAGGTTGCGAGTGGATTCTTCCTGAAGTTGCTGATCTCATCCAACGCCAAGTCTCAGCGATACAGTCAAGTAACGCACAAGCAAACGAGGAAAATATTTCGCTGCAGGAAGTATTGACACTGCTAGTACATGCGTTTGCCCTTTCCTCTGGTGTTTCAGTGGATGATTTTACGATTCAAATGGTCCAAAAGGCTCTAGTTGAGACCGTTCTGCAGGTTGCATGCGTTTGCAGCTATTGATCGTGCAAAATGCAGTTCACCACTAACTGCTCCGTGTCATGTACCTTATAGGCTGTACGAGTAAATCCACTGTCCGTACAAACTGCACTACCGCAACTGTACGAACAGTTGTCTCCGTACATTGAGTCAAGTGCTCGACATCTTCCTTCCGATCATTGTAATGACACTGAAGGTGATGATTGGGATTGGGACAATGGGAACAGTTCGTCGACCACAGGCTCCAATAAGCGCAATGAGGAGGTAGAGCTGACAGCCCTTGTCGAATCTTACGTCGAAAGCTTGATGGATACTTTACAGGTGACACTTACTAGCACATGTACAGAAATATTGCACTAACTTTGCTGACGAGGGAGCGTTATCTGGATACTATGCAGGATTGTGCGCTCCAGTTTGCAAACATTGTTAACGAAGACGCTACAATAACGACAGATACTCTCTCGCAATCGTTGGTCACGCAGCTCTGCCAATCAATTGTGGATCCGTCTGGGGGTTCGATATCGGAGATTCAACACGTGCGTTAGGGCTTCATGCGGTTATCGTATCAGGCTAACTGTCTTTTTGTGTACTGTGTTATGTTGAATGGCGCGATGTAGATTGTTGACGCTTCTGAACAATTGACACGCGCAGGTATTGATCTCTTAAAGAGCGGCTTCAGCAAATTTGGCTTTGGCGTTGGAGGCGGTGATACCGATAGCCAACGTGGGATCAATAGCAGCCGCGTAATGGGCAATTCAACATTCCGTTGTATTGTTGTGGGGGGCATTACTTTTGAAGAGTTCGTTGTCCTTGATTTTTTGCAAAGCCATGAATATACCTAGTTGAACTGACGTTTTATTTACGTAGATTCAACAGGTATGATGTGCTGAGCAGCCTAGCAATTTCTTTTTCTTTGGGAACTACAATACAAACAATGACGTCATTTGAAGAGCTTTTCGTCTCATAACAATGAATCTTGTTACCATCGTTTTGCTATGGAAATGAATGTACGTAGATAGATACCTTTAAAATTTCATACATGTATTAATACTAGTACGTCAATTACCAATGATGCTGCGCAATACTAGTAAGTGCTGTGCTATTGGGGTCGTCTCACGGGCTTTTGTCGACTACAGCGCCTTCTTCGCTCGTGGCTGAAGCCATGGAACGTTTTGAAAACGTCCGTAATTTCCAGCAATATCCGCATTTTTTTCCTGTGACCATGTCACTTCAGGATTATCATGAAAAGTTTCAATCGTTGGAGCCCAAAGCTCGATGCACGCAGGATGCAGTAGCACTAGCAGGTTTTGTCACTATCTTGTGGATCGATATAATTGTGTTTATGGTACTGATATTGATTGCTTATTGTTTTGATGATAGGACGGGTAGTTGCCATTCGCCATGCCAGCAAAAATCTAGTTTTTATCGACCTACAGAGTGATGGTCACGTGGTGCAAGTTTTGTCCGAAGTAAAATATTTTCAAGGTTGTGAAAGCGATACAAATAACAAAGATCGGGAGATAGTCAAGCACGAATTTCAAGCATTGCACGAGAGTTTACGTCGAGGAGATATCATTGGAGTGAAAGGGTTTCCTGGCAAGTCCGGGAAAGGAGAATTAAGCATTATTCCGAGGCAATTGGAGGTACTGGCACCTTGTATACAGCCTTTTCCCAACAGCAAGTATGGCATCAAGGAACCGGTAAGCAATGACGAGTTTCTATGAGCTATGAGGCCGGTAATTTTGAAACGGGTTGGCTTGGTGCGCTAGGAAATTCGATTTCGTAAGAAATACCTAGATCTACTGACAAACCCGGACGTGCGTCCGATTTTTATGACGCGCGCCAAAGTGGTTCGAGGTATTCGACGCTATCTTGAAGATCGCAATTTTGTCGAAGTTGAGACGCCCATGTTGTCTTCGGCAGCAGGTGGTGCCGCTGCTCAGCCTTTCGTGACCAACTCGCGGGCACTTGGCAAAGATCTCTACCTGCGCATTGCACCGGAGCTTTTTCTAAAGCAGCTTGTCATCGGTGGCTTTGATCGTGTGTTTGAGATTGGTAAAGTTTTTCGAAATGAAGGCATCGACGCCACACATAATCCCGAGTTTACCATATGTGAGTTCTACCAGGCATATGCAGACTACAACACCCTCATGAGCACGGCAGAAGAAATGATCTCAGGCATTGTTAAGGACGTGACAGGTTCTTATAAGATTCAGTATCCTATGAACAACGAGGAGAATGAAATGGCTACAGATGTCTCCGACGGAATGTCGTCCGTTGTAGAAATTGATTTCACGCCACCTTTCAGGCGTCTGCCGATCCTCGAGACACTCGAAAAATGTCTTGGTGCAAAGCTCCCGGACGTCAATTCACCAGGTATGGTAATTGTATATACCCCACGAACCAGGAAGGCTCTGTAACCATTCTTTTGAATGTGCTAGACTCAATACCTTTACTGCTGGAACTATGCGAGCAGCACAAGGTGGAGTGCCCCAAGCCGCACACGTGTACGCGCCTGGTAGATAAACTCATCGGACACTTTATCGAGCCCAAGTGCGTAAACCCAACGTTTTTGTATAATCACCCAACGTGCATGAGTCCGCTGGCCAAGGTGCACCGGGTACAAAAAGGCGTAACGGAGAGATTTGAGCTCTTTGTGGCGGGCAAGGAACTCTGTAATGCGTACACAGAGCTGAACGATCCGTTTGATCAGCGGCAGCGATTCACAGCGCAACAGGCGGACCAGCAGCGTGGTGACCGTGAGGCGCACAGTAAGGATGAGGAATTTTGCACTGCACTCGAGTATGGCCTGCCACCGACTGGTGGATTTGGTATTGGTGTTGACCGCCTCGTCATGTTGCTTTCGGGCAAGTCCCATATACGGGTAAGTCAGAGCAGGATGAAGTAGAAATGTATTTGTTTTAACGAGTTTTTTTGTGCGTTTATAGGAGGTCATTATGTTTCCTGCCATGAAGCCCAAGGCGTCACCTCCCCACATTGAAGTAGAGCATCCTTCATGAGTGATGGGGCAAGAGCCCCGTTTCTGCTAGATCCATCCTACATCCCGCCCGACCATCCATGCGTAGGATCCGTTCAGAAACGCGCGTACTGTATGTGACACTGATTAATTCAGCAGTTTCACACTACGGTAGGCTGCAGTCCAAATCGTTTACGACCAATCATTACATAGAACTTTCTACGTACGTTTTTGGATCCTTCCCATTTCAATCCTCGAAAGGTTTTTGCCACTCGTGTAAGTTAACTTATGTTAAGGTTTTCGCTACTTAGTACTAGTTCCAACTCATCTACTTGTATTGACACTGTACAATATAAAGGGTAAGTAAACATTTAAATGCCGCAGTTGTTAGCTTAAGTTAGCAATATCCAACGGTTTTGAAGACGTTGACCACCGTAGTAAGAAATAATTTCCCCTTTCATATTACCGGTAAATCAAAGTACCGGTAACGTTAATTCAAAATTTCGTGGGTAGACGAGCCGACCTGGCTACAGGTAGCCATCTTGAAGGACTGGCACATCAGCTGCCCTTCACTTGACATCTGTCCTAAAACCGTTCAATCTCCCCGCATTGCCCCATTTTAAAAACGTCTTGTCAACAATGGTTGTGAGCGTCGGTTTTATTGGTTCGGGGCGTTTGGCTGAACGTGTTGCTCGCGACCTGATCAAGAATGTAGCACCTCAACGCAAATTTAGCTACAAGAAACAGCGGCTTGTGTCCACCTTATTGGCATCGGATCCGTCCGAAGAGCGTCGCCGCGTCTTCAATCGTTTGGGTTTTACTACCACGGACACCAACCAGGACGTACTGGCAGACTGTGACCTCGTCTTTTTAGGCACGGATGCACGCAGGGCGTTAGCGACCCAAGCT
>MIQA02009266.1:0-15328 GCA_001887855.2 Sclerospora graminicola | reverse complement strand
GGTATGGATTGTGGTTGTTGTCAAAATAATAATGGAGATATGAAAGGTCAAGTCAAACTGTTCATTCTTCTTTGAAACAGACAAGTATCAGACATTCTTGGTTGTACCGTATTTTTAAAATAAAGCAAATCGACCTGAACAATTACGGTGAACATCCATATGGGGTTTCCCGCTGACCCAGTCAGTAAGCCTTTGCATTTTCATTAAAACAAGTACAGTAGACACCACGCAGCACCGTATCAACCTAAACCCTACCTTATCTTTCCTTCAACCGGAATGAAGGTCTGTTCAGCTCTTACTTTGCTTTATCCGCGTCCTACATCGCGAACGCCGCCTTGATGATGCGTTCTTGCTCAATCTGGTGCACCGCATTGTACCCCGTCGCAGGGGCAGCCGCAGGGGCTCGACCAATGAATGCTGGTCGACGCGAGTCATCATTTAGTTGCGTCAGCGCCGTCTCAATGCGAGGAGACACGTACGTCCAAAAGCCCATATTGAGCGGTTCTTCCTGTACCCATTTGATCTCGGCATTTGGGTACCGCGCCGCTTGTTCCGCGACTTTATCGAACGGGAACGGCGCAATCTGCTCCACACGCACAATCGCCACGTCCTGAATGCTCTTCTCGTCCCGTTCTTGGATCAATTCATAGTAAATCTTGCCCGAACAGAAGATAACACGCTTCACCTTGTCATCGGTCACGAGTTTTTCGGGTGCAACTTCTGGAATCAAGCGCTGAAACTGCGTCCCCTCGGCCATATCTTCCAACTTGGAAGAAGCTTGCCGTAGACGCAAGAGATGCTTTGGTTGGACCGAAATGAGCGGCTTACGGAAGTCGCGATGGATCTGACGACGCAAAACGTGGAAATATTGCGCAGGCGTCGAGCAATAGACAACTTGCCAATTGGTGTGTTGAATCTGCATGCGATTCTCTTCGTCCATGAGCGGCACGACATTTGGATCGTCGTCGGTATTTTGCAAATACCGCTCTACACGACACGACGAGTGCTCGGCTCCTTGTCCTTCATATCCATGCGGCAGTAACATGACAAGCCCCGACTGCCGCATCCACTTGTCTTCCCTTGAGCTCAAGAATTGATCAATCATAATCTGTGCACCGTTGGCAAAATCGCCAAATTGCGCTTCCCACATGACCAAAGCATTGGGATTCTCCAACGAGTAGCCAAGTTCAAAGCCAAGAACACCAAATTCGGATAACGAACTATTGGACGCTACAAACTCAGCTTGAATGTCAGGAATGGTATGATCCCCAAGCGTCTTGTACTCTAATGGCGCCGATGGAATCGTCTTGCCCGCCAAGTGATTCAACGGCACAACCTTTTCGTTCGTCTCTTGGTCATGTAGCACCGCGTGACGATGGCTGAAGGTACCGCGTTCGACATCCTGGCCACTGATCCGCACGTGGTTTCCCTCTAGCAACAATGTTCCCCATGCCAAGGCCTCGGCTGTTCCCCAATCAATCCCTTCGCCCGACTCAATCGCGCTCTTTTTGGCCGCAAGGATACGGTCCAACTGCCGATTAATCTTGAGTCCCGGCGTCACTGCGCTGATTTTCTCGCCCACGTGCTTCAAAATGTTCATATGGACACCTGTCGACCGAATGCGCGACTGCTGATTCGGACTCTTGAACGATTCCCAACGATTCGCGAGCCAGTCGCTCTTTTTCGTGTCTTCCCACTTGTCCGTCTCATCAAACGTCGTCTGGAAAAAGTTCCAGACTTTCGAGATAATGGCTTCACACTCGTCTTTTGTCGCAGTACCAGCGTCCACCAATTCGTCTACAAACTTGTCGAGCACTGATTTCATTTGACCAATTCGCTTATACATGAGGGGCTGTGTAAAGAACGGATTGTCGACTTCATTGTGTCCAAAGCGACGGTAACACGTCAAATTGACAATCACATCGGACCGCCATTTTTGACGCCACTCGGCCGCAAATTCAAACACTTTGACCACGGCAATTGGATCGTCCCCGTTCACATGAAGAATCGGGACATCCATCGCCTTGCCCAGGTCGGTACAATACTGTGACGACCGCGAGTTCTTTGGATCCGTCGTAAAGCCAATCTGATTGTTGACGACCACGTGCACTGTCCCTCCCGTGTCGTAGTTTTCCAGACCAGAGAGATGCATTGTTTCATAAACAACACCTTGACCACTAAAGGCAGCGTCACCATGGAGCAAGAGCGGCACGACTTTCTTTTCGGCATCTTCGTCATTGCCCAGATAAAATTGTTTCGCACGAGCTTTCCCCACGACGACGGGATCTACAGCTTCTAAATGGGAAGGATTCGCCACAAGCGAAAGATGGACTTGACGGCCATCCGGATACGCTCGATCCGACGAGGTACCTAGATGATACTTGACATCGCCAGCATTCGACCAGTCTTCCACGTCGCGATTACTGTACGACTCGACGTCAATATGTGTTCCTTGAAATTCTTTGAAAATCTGCTGAATCGGTTTCCGAATCACGTTCGACAGCACGTTAAGACGTCCACGATGGGGCATTCCGATCACCAAATGCTCCATTCCGAGCTCCGTGCCCCGATCAATCATGAATTTGAGACCTGGAATGAGACTTTCCGCGCCATCGAGTCCGAATCGCTTGGTTGTGTTGTACTTGTTGCCCAAAAAACGCTCAAATACAACCGAAAACGCCAATCGTTCCAGAATATGCATCTTTTTCTGCTTGGTTTCTTCGTTTTTGACGAGATGTTCCACTTTCGTGCGAATCCAATTGCACTTTTCACGGTTTAATATATGCATGTATTGCTACAATCATTTAAATTAAACAGAACAAGTTAGAAAAGAAATAATATTTCTTGACGTCAGAAATTTGGTAATTTACCACTCCGATTGAGTTGCAGTAAGTATCCTTAAGTCGCTGAAGAATTTGGCCCAAGGTCATGCTATTGTTACCATCAGCCAGTCCCTCTAAAAAGCCCGAGACACCTGATGAACTGCAACATACAAAAACACATGATCTTTAGTGTATACAGTATACATATTGAGAGATGCGAAAACGAAAGCGTACAAATTCTTGGGAATTGCAATGACGCGATCCAGATCCTTCTCTGTAAACCCGTACATCTTGATATCCAGTTCCGGCACTTCAGGGCGTTCCAGTAGACCAAGTGGATCCAAATTGGCAGCTTCGTGGCCTCGTACCTGGTACGCTCGAATTAAGTAACTCAATCCCAAGGCATCATTGCACTCGGAGGAGGAGGAGACGGTACCACCTAAAGACCGCACGGGTGTTACACCCTGCTGAATAGTGGGTGGTGGAATGAAGGCTTCACCAGGGACACTGCCACTCTCGACTTGGCGAAAGTATACGTCCCATGACTTGTGGACACTGATAGTGGATAACAAAAGGTTCATAGATACCAATGTGGATTGAAGGTTAGAGATA
The DNA here is from genome assembly GCA_001887855.2 of Sclerospora graminicola. Classification (NCBI taxonomy): domain Eukaryota; phylum Oomycota; class Peronosporomycetes; order Peronosporales; family Peronosporaceae; genus Sclerospora; species Sclerospora graminicola. Next base: position 11,894 of record MIQA02009266.1, on the reverse strand, counting down.
GATAGGTTTGATTCGCAATCAGCAGAAATGGTCGTCACCTTTTTGGGTCACTTTTCCAGCTTGAGTACATCTCCTCGACGTAGGCATTGTTTGTACCAGTCATAAAGGTCTCGCTTGGATGCGGTACCGACGAGAAGGCACGCGCCCAACGCGCCGCCACATTGTTCGGGGAATGTAAATAAGAAGGGGCTACGCGGGCAGATACGCTGGCGCGTACGCTGTGACGCACAGCTTTCGCAAGCCACTGTTGCGTCATTTTGTAAAAAATAAGTCTTGCTCGGTCTTTGGGGCCGCAAATGGGAAATTGAGGCTGAGATTGGTCAGGTACTACATGTATTATGTTAAATGATGGGGAGGACGGATGGCATGCAGAATGACTGCATTAAGAAATAGTAAAACTTCCAAAAGATGACAAAAATCGAATGTTTCTGCAAAAGATGACACAAGAGGGAATCTTACCAAAGGTTGTAACAAAGGACAATTTTGGGTCTCTTAAAACACTCAAAACTGTTAGGGTATCGAATTAGGACGTTCAGAACAGAATAGAATTCCCCACAAGATTGGGAAGGTGATTTTTTCAGTCGAGAAAAAGTTTCAATATTTTTATGAGTTTAGCCCCCGTGCAGAAGAACCTAACAAACATATTAACGGCAAGATTATTTTAGATAGTATCTGCCGGGATTCGTTGGGATCAGGCTCGTCTTAGGGTGAGTCTACCCAGCTAACTGACTACGCTGATTGAAAACAAAACTGAAATGTGAAATCAATATTCGCTATCGTATCCTCCGTACACAATTAGAATTATGTCTAACGTTCCTAGCTTAACAAGTCCCGGATCTTCCAAGGAATGTTTTTCAAAGGTATCACAATTTGCATTGTAACAGCAAAAAAAGCGTAACGTTACAGTTTTGTGTGACTGGCGCGCTCAAATGGATACCTAAGGAAAAAGACCATTATTTTTGATAGATTTTCATTTTGGCTTATCAGTATTGAGAAATCCCTAAGTCATTTGTTGATTGGTAAATATGATCGGAGCGCACTAAACTGAAAGTTTACGTCAGTGTCTTTTTTTACGAGTTACTGCGCAGCATTTGGCCAGTTCGATTGTCTGCCAAAAGTTTCTGTACACACCAGGCTTCTACATCAGAGTTCCTGGCTCCGGTGGCTTTCCATGTCCATAGTGTCCAACCTCCTTCTGCTTGTTCGTGCACCTTAAGCTGCTCTTGAACAAACTTGTAGAACAAAGTACGATTGCTACGGTATATATTGGAAGCTGTAGCAAGACTCCACTCGCCAATAAACAAACGATTGTGTTTATCACGTGCATTCCACTTGTCTACGCGCTCCTTGTACTTGTTTTTGACAGCCTCGTTCACCAATTCCTCGTCCGGTGTGTGCTCATATCCCCAGATAAAGTACGGATGCCATTCAACCCAGACGTTTGTAAACTCGGGCATGGTCATGAAATCTACGAGTTCGTCTGGGGTTTGTTTGGCTAACATGGGCATGATACTCAATACACAGTTGCTTCCTGTTGAGCGCACAGCTCGATAGGCGTCCTTGTAGTACTGATACAAGACATTCTCGTCTGTGCTGCCATTGGGTTCATTAAGGAGCCCAAGGCCCAAAAATGCCTGTTCGTTACGGTATCGATCCGCGAGAAACCTTGCCACTTCGATTGTATTGGCCACATTTTCAGGGTATTGGCTCCAATGCATGTGTCCTGGATTTGCGGGGGACGAATGGTCAGCTCCATTCTGAGAACCTTTCGCAGCGTGTAAACTGATGAGCACTGCAATGTTGTGTTTCTTGGCCCAATCTCGAATGAGTTGGTCCAAGTACACGATTGTTCCTCGAGTGTAAGCTTCCCACTCACGTTGATTCGCTGGGTCAAACTTGTCTGAACCTAAAATCCAAAACCCCACCGGGACTCGAACCGTGTTGAGTCCTGCTGCCGCAATCTGCTCAATGTCGTCTTCTGTGATAAAAGTGGCATGGTGCTCGTCCAGTTTTGAGCGGATCATGTCTGGGCTTTTCGCTTTGGTAATAGCCGTGTACTCGCCCGAATTCGCAAACTGATCCTCGACATCTTGCCAGAATGCTGCATTTGCAGTCATCCAGTGTTCAGCAACGAGCCACCCACCAAGATTGACACCTCGACATTTGACGTCACCATTACGAATTCCAACTTGTACGTGGGTAAAGTTCACTTGCAAGTCATCGACGTGCGTGTCGTTGGTGATTTCACCAAAGACGAAAAGTTTCAACGTCCCAATAAGTGCAAGCACGTAAGCAAAATTCATCATTTTAGGGTGACTTTGAAGAAGCTCGACTTGTGTTCTCTACGTCCGAAAACAAATTGTGTTGCTGGGCTCGCTACAAGTGAAGAACTGATGACTTTATGGAGATGTGATCTGGCGTTGTCTAATCAGATTCGACCATACTTGGTATTGTTTGGTTGGTCGTGCACGCTCAACGCAATTGCATTTGTTATCAGAACAAGACACTAACATTATCAGACCAAGGCACACATTCGTAACTCGTCATGGCTGACGATCGTCATTGTTGGACTTTGAAATTTCACTTTCAGCGCACACTGGACTACTGTATGTTGAACAACACCTACACAGTGTTTATAAGAAAGAACACGAGACGAAAGATGCAAACTTACGTCATTCGAAAATCTTTCGCAAAGCTTAATCTGAATCGGGGGTGGTATTAATAGATTTTATGTTTAGTCCTCAAACTTAAGCACTGCTGAATCATATATCTGCTTACTATCTCTTTCTCGGATTGAAAAATGTGCACAAAGTTTTTTGTGGTGCACATAAGTTAGGTTAAGCTAACTGATTGGTCCATTCTGACTGTCCCAGTTACCCCATAATTCTTAGCGGGAAGTAGCATAAAGCCAGGGTTATCAAAAAAAATTGAAAATTAAAATAATTTTATAATTAAGATTAAAAATATTTTAGTTAAGATTGCCAAACAGCGGGAAACTTGCGCCATTTTACTGCTTTTGAAGAGTACTTGGACCGTGATTGTGCTTGACCTTGTCCAATTATACGGTATACACGCATTTTCACGTTTCTATGCCTATCCCACGAGTCTATCAGGTGTGTCAGCTGCTGTTCTTTCTATAGGCGAATCCCTTAATGCACAGACAGCAGCTCCTCTGAAAAGAGTGCAGGGAAAGAAAATCGCCCGGGAAAGGGAGAGGTAGCGCCGATCGTAAAGCGAAAGGTGGAGGCAGGCGAAGAAGAGACAACGGAGGTCAAAACAACACCTCGAAAAGCGCCGCGCACAAATCATGTGTATGTTGCTTCACGATATTTCGGCAGTGCATCGAAACGCTGAGCTTTTGGCTCATTGCAGCGACATGAGGAACGAAACAATTTCCTTTGGTATACTAGTCTAATGAATCTTTAACGTTTTGGACACCGAAATGCAAAAAACGACAAACGATTATCCGTCAAGATCATGCAAACATCTTACAGCTCTTGTCTGTTTGGCACAGATTCCTCTTCTTCCGCTTGCTGGGGCCGATGCAAGGACAACCCAGGTACACTTTTTTTATCCTTGACCCGCAATCGAATGTTTTTAAAACACTGATACGCCTCCGACGGTTGAACCTTTCCGTCAACAATCACAGCAGAGGCAGTTGCTATCGCATTTAGATAGCACGGAATGTACTCGTTCAAGTGATCAAAGGTCACGAGCACGCCACCGTTGCTCAATCGCTGCGGGTAATGCTTCGAGCAAGATTGTGTCTGCTTGTGGTCCAATTCTCCCCAGTAAGGTATCCAAGCAACAGACCCGCCCTCTTCGAGGTTCTGTCCATCAATCACCACCTGTACGAAGCATAGCAATGGTAAAAGATCGTTTTTTCTGACACTTAGATGAGATACATCAATATATGGTAGAACTTACAAAGATGATCTCGTTCACGAAGGCAAAGATGGGGTCCAGAGAAAAAAATCTTGACGGCAGCTCGCTATTGCAACTTTACTTCAGTCATTACATTTAACCCCAACATAGATCGTTGCCGTCAAGAGAACCAGCAGCTTGGCCCACGCACGGTGGAAGCAAGTGACAGTGACCAAAATACCAGCAGCCAATAGCGCTAGTTGCCATACCAGAGGTACATTTAACTTCGCCACGAGCATCCACATATCGTCGTCCAATCGTCTCATCGGTGCGTTCAATCTTGATCCACTGTCAAGCGTCTCCATAATTACTGTCACGAGATCTCTCACTCTGTGTAGCAATTTCTCGCGACATTGAGTAGGTGGTTTGACCTCTAACTCCCGCCAATTCGTCACAGATAATCGGAATCGTCATACGCTGTTGAGTTTTCTGACGATAATTGTGATCGGAAGGGAGTTTCATGAATAAAATTCTTTGGCTTAGAATTTACTATGTGCCAGCGATGAATTTACTATGTGCCAGCGATGACTATGCCATGCTTTTCCTTCGTGGACTAGCAGTCAATATTTGCCGCATTGTAAGTGGCAAGGCAGCCACAGTCCAGCTCAAAAGCTAAACTGGCTAAAAGAGTAAGAGCACAGCCGATAAGAGCACACTTCTTAGGGTATTTTTTGGCGATGATACTGTATACCGTTAATGCCCAAATTTTGATCCCCAGAATCAAAGTTGTCATGGACGTGGTATGTGTATCGGGCAGCCCAAGTTTAGATTACCGCAAATCCCTAAAGATGATCAAAACACCGATCGGCTTCACTTCTTGATTCAAGAAGTGAAGCCATCGGAGTTTTGAGATTTTGGCATAATGCATCAAGAATCATGATGCATTATGCCAAAACGCTCAGAGCGGCCTCTTCTATACTATAATCGATTCATCTCGTGCAGACACCAACGACAAATTCTACACTTTAATATTCAATAAAATTTTGGATGGATGGCTCAAGTCGAAAGCCCTAGCTAGCACTCGAGCCGCCATCATATGTTTAAATCCATGTTTCATTTTTTACGAAATGCATTAACTATGCGCGTGTGCACCGTGTTGCAACTACTCGTGAGTGTTACTGGGTGCTGAAACGTCACATGATGTCATTTTATCGTTGATGACAATGGCCCACAAAAATGACAAACACAGTTAGCAGTGCCGATACACTAAGCTTACAGTAGATTTCATCTTGACTTTACTCAAGATTGTTGGTCAGCACTTGCATCATATCCTCGACAGATTCTTCCCGTACTCAATCGTAAAAATGGTACGGAAGTCTCCAAGATTCAGCTAGCACTGGAATCATTGATACACGCGGAGGGGGCAACAATATGTATCTATACATTCCTACTTATCAGTGCGGATGCTTAACTACTCCAACACAGCCTTGCACGTTACCGTTAGGTATTTGTGAATTAGCAAAACACAATTGCCATCGTTTCAACATTTTGTACTTGAGAGGGTAGCTATAGGTAAATATCAATAGTGTGCCAGATCCATGTTGCACATCGTCAGTAGAATACTAGAACAGGCGGACCGCCGTGTGGTACACGCGGAACTGGACGAGACGGCATTATTATCCTGATTTTTCGCATTATCAGCGTCTACATTTTTTATCAGCTACCGATCGAGAGTCGGAATTATAGGACGAACCCTCTTCGAAATGTAATTCGTCGAAGACGTTCATTCCTTCCTACTTCAGATTCTGTCTGATTTCGATGGATCTCAATTTCTTGAATGGCATTGCCTTCAATCGTCCCCCTATTTTGTTGATTTCGATGAGTTAAGCATTTGATGGCTTCAATGATCGAATTTCGGCTCCTCCAGGTTTCAATCTGGAGACACAGAGGCTAAATCAGGCAATCCACTTAGTCCTCAATACAATCCTCAGTTAGTTAGAGCACTTTTCGGTCGTTTTTGGGTAACTTACATGTATGTACATTTGTTGGACAAGTGAGTAAACGCGATACAGATGGGATAGTGAGATTGAAACGGAGTTACGTGTAATGATAAGTATGTATTCAAGACGTTTAGAAAAAGCTAGACGCTCATCTACCATAAAGCCACCACTAATTGATATCCTGTGCCTACATAACGGTGATAAAAGTAAATGCACAGTTAACCTAACGCCGGTTGCTCTACCAAAATGGTTTACTAAAAGAGACCCTCAATTTTCAACAAGATTTTATATCAGAAAAAAGAAAAAATCAAATTGTTGTTTGTTCAATTACGTTTGACATGAATCTGGTACTGGACAGCCGCTGAGAAAAAAGGGTGTCCATCTCTCTCATCCTGTAATGTGGATACGGAGGTGGTGTCCACTGCTGACAACGGTGGTGTCGGATGCCTCATCATGATGTTTTCGCTCATGGTGGCTGTAAAAATTGGGGTCATAGGTGCTCGATCCGTTTGCGAAGAAATGGATACTCTGAGCGTTAATTTCTTCTCCCTCTTTGTGGTGATGACGATGGTGTCGATGCTCTTGCTCTGTCGTGCCGGTTATAGTGTTCGACTCGAGACCAAATTTGTCAATCCAAAACTGAATCTCGTGATCAAGATTGGATTCGTCCGTGGCACCACTAAATATCGGTCGCATGTACAGCGTGTCAGTAGTGACGGTCTTCCCATCCACAATACTGGTGCGCACACACGTGCCTTGCTGCCAAAGCGAGAGACTCATCTTGCCCCATTGGTGTTTTTCACCCGGTGCAATGTTGACGTAACCATCAGAAATTAGGTGCTCCGAAATACCATCTGTGACGGTCTTACCGAATTCCGTTACGGATTTCGTAGTATCCAACGCGCTTGCAGACACCCCAAACACAGTAATTGCTCCAGACCCAGCGACAGAAGCAGCGGGTAGAGCAGCGCCAGCAGTTCCAATTACTGTGGCAGCAGCTCCGATGACGGAAACGACGACGCCGGCGATCTTGAGTGCAGCCTCATCAGGTCCAATCTTACACGTCCATGTATCCTTAGTGTTGTTGACGATAGAGAGGTAAGAGCCCATAGTAAAGAATTGGGAGGTTGACGCTAGTGTTTTCGACTTGTTTCTATGAAGATGAATTGAGGAATGAACTTACAGGGACGACAGCAAACTGGTTGTCGGCGATGACCCTAGCAACGTCGTCATAGTATTGTCTTGTAAAGGGAAAAGGCAAATGTAGCGAAAAATCCCGTCGGTTGACGCTATTGACGCTAGATAGTTTCACTTTCTTAAACTTCTTTGCAGTCAGTATAGATGTTGATGAGTCTAGTAAGCGAAGTGAATTACCCTGACTGAAGTTATTCTGCAACTGCACAAGGCTTCATTCAAGCTTTCATGTGTACACGCAGATGCACTTTGAGTTCGAGCATCGATATAGATTCGCATTTTGCTAAGGAATTCCAAAAATTTATAGTAACACAATAAACCTGGAGCTATGCGTACACCTGATCACGTTGGTCTAACGTAGCAGTTGGAATCAAGTGCCGTTTAGACTGACAAGAGGAGCTGAAACTTTAGCCACAAATTCTCCGTCGGAAAAATAGAATCACTATTATTAGAACAGTTGCACTTTACGAAGGAACAAGCAGCTGCGTTTTCGTAACTATAGGACGCCAGTTGACGATATAGCTATTCAATACATACACTAACGCCATCAATAGAATATCTACTTCTCTCCACCACATTGTAATCTTTCGGTGATCGTTTTCAAAAAAGCTTTTTCACTATCCTATGTATGACCTTCACCATGTTTCTCTACAATTAGAGTCTACTGAGCAAGTCCGAGCTAGTCATACAACACCAGTAAAGAGAACAATACTCTGTCAGATTCCACATATTGCTAAGTAGTAGCACCATTGAATGTTAAAATATCATCGCTACCTCACATATTACTGGACTTCCCCTAAGCACATATTGGACGTATCATATTTCATCAATTTAATCGCTGAAATTACAGTTTGCTACTACTCTCTGCAAGTGCAATGCGAAACTCGATCTTTCTCATCCTGTTATGTGGATACGGAGGTGGTGTCCACTGCTGACAACGGTGGTGTCGGCTGTCTCATCATGATGTTTTCGTTCATGCTTGCTGTAAAAATTGGGGTCATAGGTGCTCGATCCATTTACGAAGAAATGGATACTCTGAGCGTCAGTTTCTTCTTCTCCCTCTTTGTGGTGATGACGATGGCGTCGATGCTCTTGCTCTGTCGTGCCGGTTATAGTGTTCGACTCGAGACCAAATTTGTCAATCCAAAACTGAATCTCGTGATCAAGATTGGATTGGTCCGTAGCACCACTGAAGATCGGTCGCATGTACAGCGTGTCGGTTGTGACGGTCTTTTCATCCGCAATATTGGTACGCACGCACGTGCCTTGCTGCCAAAGCGAGAGGCTCATCTTGCCCCATTGGTGTTTTTCACCCGGTGCAATGTTGACGTAACCATCGGAAATAAGGTTGTCATTAATACCCTTTGCGACGGTCATACCGAAGCTTGAGGCAGAACCCGTTACGGTCGCCACCGTGCCCGCGGTAGCTGCAGCCGTAGCTAATGCGCTTGACGATACCCCAAACACAGTAACTGCTCCAGATCCAGCGACAGAAGCAACAGGGATGGCAGCGCCGGCAGTTCCAATGACTGAAACGGCAGCTCCGATGACGGAAACGACGATACCGGCGATCTTGAGTGCAGCCTCGTCAGGTCCAATCTTGCATGCCCACGTATCTTGAGTATTGTTGACGATGGAGAGATAAGAGCCCATAGTAAAGAATTAGGAGAAAGACGCTAGTGTTTTCGACTTGCTTCAATGAAGAATAATTAAGGAATGAACCTACGGGGACTATAGCAAACCGATGATCTAGCAACGACGTCATATATATTGCCTTGAAAGGGCAGAGGGTGAATGTCAACAAAAAATCCTGTTGGTTGACGCTATTGACGCTAGATAGTTTCAGTTTCTCTTCTTTACAGTCAGTACGAGTCTAGGAGCGAAGTGTATTACCTGGAACAACCTCGCAATTGCCGAACATGTCAGTTAGGGACTGACGTGTTCTGCAATTGCCGGGTTATTCTTCAAGCTTTACATTTTGACCCTTATTAGGAAAAGAATGAATTTATTCTGCTGCATATCGCAGTCTAGTGGAAGCAGTGAGGAGATTATAGACAACTGTCCTCCTCACCGCTTCTACCAGACTGCGATATGCAGCAGAATAGTCCGTTGTCTATAATGTTCTCAAATCTGCGACTGATAGGCCAAAACCAAAGCAAGGCATGCTGTTGTGGATCAACACATACGCTGGAGCGAAGCTAAGCTCTCACTACAAGGGCAACAAGCTGGGCTTTGATGATCGCTATTTAATCGAGCTGAAACATCGAGCCTTTGTTTGGGAGCTCGTACAACACATTTTAGATCTCAACATTGTCGTACTCATGATCCGGACTTTCTTCGAGATGATCTTGAAGTAACAAGTTTTTGATTGATCAAAATTCTCAGAGTATGTCCCGCATCACCCGAGACGCACGACTAGGCCAAGTGCTGAGCTCGCGGCTCGAACGATCGTCAGTAAACTTCAGCTCTGAGGAAAGATATGACACTTGGCGCATGCTTTAAAAACTTTTCTGTGTCCTCGATAATGGCATACACTGCGTCATGATCAATCAACAGCCAACGACTACCCTTCCTTCGCAGCTTATGACGGATGAGCTTCATGTGAAGCTGCTGATGTTGTTGGAACCATCTTGCGAGATTGCAAATTGCACCCTGCAAATTGCATGCAAATTGCACCCTGCAAATTGCATGCAAATTGCGACACCCATAATTTCAGCTGAGGGGTAGGGATACGAGCAGAGTGGAATTTCCTATTTTGAGGACTTTTAAAAAACTAGGACATGCATTTAATATATGGAGTATTATATAGTGACTAGGGTGACCTTTTGCTCGCAAAATGGACGCAAGGGTCTGTTCTGTATGAATTACTTTACAATCGCTGGTTTAATGATCGTGTACGTCGTAAAGTGTGCTAAGCCTTTTTTGATTTCACTTATATCTGACGCTTGAAAGGTTTACGGCACTTTCATTACGGCAGTGTCTTATAGGTTGTGGCTGTGGTGGGTGGGGGTCCTTATTTTTTTGTTAATAAAATTCCTCGGCTCATCGTCCTTATTGTTCTTCCGTATACTTTCTGAATAATTATTGTAGTGGTTTCTGTTATTGATTGACCCCACCACATTTTAGAATTATTAGCAATTCTGTGTAAGGAAGTAGCATTTATACCAATTCCATCATCATCCAGAGTTTGCGAAGACGCACCAAGTCACAGAAATGTCCATTGTGCGTGGCATTTCTATCCTGACCAGAGCAAGTAAGTCCTGAAATTTTCAGGGATTATGTATTGTGGGGTCTTCATTCGACCTAAGTGCTGTTTTCAACTAGGGCTTTTCAACTCTGTAGTTTGGATATTTGGCCCTTTTCCTAAGGCACATCCCAGTTTGCATAGGCCTGGATATGAGGGTCATGATTGGGGATTTAAATGAAAGGCTGTTAAGCTAATACCAAGTTGATATAATCAAGCAACCTTTCCTTAACCGGAGTTACTTGCTGTTACATCATCTTCAATATTCACCCTTCTAGTCTTACTTATGAAAGATGATGATGAAGCCGCTACCCCTGGTGTGAGCGATGGTATAGCAAGACCTCCAGATCTGGGAGGTACATTTTCTTCTGCTGATGATCCTTTCGGCTTTTCTTTCGTCTGTGATGATGATGATGATGATGATGATGGGAGCGAGAGCAGTGACATTAACTATAGTGATTCTTCCGCTGACAATGAAGCACGTTAATAGTTAAGAAGGGCTCTCAGCCACGTACTGCTTTTTGTCCCTTCTCTTCCTTCATTATCGATCAGCATTTTTCAAAAGCAAGAGTTTGATAGAATGTAGCATGTAATTTCTACTGCCTCTCTACAACAGTAACGACATAAGTGAGCTGCCTATCGTTGATCAGAGCGCCTTTATACATAATACATCGCTCTAGGAGGCTCTATCGGAAATTCGTTTCTCACGTGATATCCACGCAATGTTGCATGCAACTTGCATGTGAGTATGGGACTTATAATAAATTGCATGCAATTTCGAAACCCTGGTTGGAACCGATTATAAGCTCCTGCATGCGTAAGTACATCGAGGCTAACGACGTATTTTTGTCTGAACGGTTGTTCAAAAAAGAGATGAATTTTTAACCCAAAAAGTATTTGTTTAGACTGCATTAGAGTTTTTTTCACCGGTTTTCACCACTTTGAAGGTCTGTGATTGGTCGGTCCTAGCCAATGTCATTTTCGGCTTTAGGTGAAAAAAATGGTTAGTCCAGCCTGCGTCACAATCTGCTAGACGTTAAACTGGCACTGTAATTCCACTATCACCGTCAAATTGATTGGTAAAAAATATTATTCGAGCCGCGTACCTTTTTCTTATGATACTAGTATGTGGACTATTGCGTGTGTTGATTAAACTTAACGTAAATTTCCGCTGCATGTTGTTTTCACGTATAGTGAATCTATCGGAGCTATTACCAGACAAGCTGTCGATGGCGCTCAAGATCCGTGCCAAGGTGACGGACTATGTGATTGAGGCACTGCGTGCCGAGCAATAAACAGAAGAAGAAGAAGTCACCAGTGAAAGTGACCAAGACGTCGCATGAGAGTGAAGTAGCAGGTAAGATAAATACGAAAAGGTCATCCGAGACACTATTAAGGAAATTGGCTACGACGACCCAGCCAAGGGCCTTGACTACAAAACTGTCAATGTTATTGTGGCTATCGAACAGCAATCGCCTGATATCGCGCAATCTGTAGACTCAGTCACGGAGTAAGATGTCGGCGCCGGTGACCAAGGTATCATGTTTGGATATGCAACAGATGAGACGCCCGAGCTGATGCCACTTTCGCAT
>MIQA02009263.1:5370-52206 GCA_001887855.2 Sclerospora graminicola | reverse complement strand
CAGTGCCGTGTACAGGCCTGGCGGACGGCGACGACGGATCCAGAACCGAAGGAGGAAGACGAAGACACGGTTGGGCGGATCAAAAAGGAATGTCGATCTGGCAGCCCGGCCGCCCCTCAATCCGCCCCCCAGGAGAGCCTTCAGGTGCCGGATAACCTGCAAAACATGTTTTTGACAATGATGGAGCGATACTTGAAAGAGCAACGTCGGTTGAGCGCCAGCCGCGGCAGCCCGAAGCCACCGGACCAGCCGGCTTGTTGTAGAACTCAGGCCCCCGAACCAGTTCAGTACCATGTGAGAGAGCCGAGTGATGAAGACATGGAGTCGGTGCAGTCCAAGCAGAGTGAACCCCATGCCGCCCCGCCGAGCCGCCAGACAGGTCACCGGACCGGACGTCGGCCAACGAATAGGAAGCTGTCTCTCAGCGACGTGGATATGGAATCCGTCAAGTCGGTCAAGTACCATTACGATCCGGATGACCTGGATCTGGGGATGGCCCGCCGAGCCCATATGGCCTCGGCCCAAGCGTTTGATGCGGCTTCAGGAGCGATCACGAGGGTGCGAATGTCGGCCACGTCCGAGCTGAAAGGCTTAATCGGACGCGACACGTACGAGGATCAATCCCGAGGATGGCTAAGCAAGACGAAGTCGGCATTTCTCAGAGACCGGACGTCGGACTATGAAAAATGCCTGATCTTTGGGGATTTGATGAAAGGTCCAGCGAAAAACTGGATCCAACAGCTCAGCCGGGAAATCCGAGGAAACTGGAGAGGATTGGCCGGTGCGTTCGAGGAACAATACTGCGGATCTGGAACATCAGCGGCGCGACAATATTTCCACACCAAGAAGCGAGCGGATGAGACCCCCCTGGAGTATCTCCATCGTTTAAATGTCGCTGGCATGAGAGCGGATATCCCCGTCAAAGAAGATGCCAGCCGGTCGGAAGCCGCCCGTGAACATGTGGAACATTTCATCAGCACGTTGGAGCTGGCAGACCAGCTGGCGTTACTGCGGTTAAAGAATACGACGGAGCTAGAATTGACGTTGCGCACCTACCTAATAGCGAAGAAGCGAGGCCCCAAGGCGGCAGTTGGAACCGGCCGTTTCAAGTCCCGATTTAACGCGGATCAAGGAGGCCGGTCGCCATCTACCAGGACGGCCCGAGCCGTCCGCATGGTCGCCCGAGAGTCAGACGCGACCAGCTCGGAAGAGGAGTATCAGCGATCCGGGGGCGAGTCTGAGGAGGAGCAGTATCGGTACCTTTTCTCGGCAGAAGCCAGTCAGCCATCCAGGCTGCCAGCCGGGTCCGGTCAGCCGAAGGGTTTTCCGGCTCGAACTGACCAGGATTACCCCAGGCGCAAATGTACCCACTGTGGGTCCATCAAGCATGACGACCGGAGCTGTTGGAAGCGGCTGACCTGCAAGAAGTGCGAGAGGAAGGGACATCCGGCGGAACACAGCTTGTTTACTTGTAAGACTTGCGGGGAGGTGCACGAGGCGGGACTGTGCCCAATTGAAGAATTCTACAACCAGATGAAGAAGTGGTACGTCCCGACCAAGCATGCTGGAATGCTGCCGTCCGGAGTGGAAAAGATGTTAAACTAGATCGTTCGACAGGTTAGAATCTGGTTCGAGCCGAGCGGTCTAGTGTTAGTATCTATGCATATGTCGGTAAGGAGGATAATCAAGAAGCAAAGCAAAGCGTAAGCGACAATACATGTAAGTTTGACGATTACGTAATCCGGTCCCCGGGCAGCACGGCTGACCCCTTCCTGGTGAGCAGTATACGGACGGATGAGTATTCCCGGTCTGAAGTGCGTATGGAATTGAACCTGTTACCTGGCGAGTCGCGAGGTTATTGGAAATATCATTCGCCGGATAAATGGTTCAAGCTGGCCAAGGCGGATGGAAAAATCACTAATCAGAAGGCTACCATGCTGTTCGACTCTGGCGCGGAAGTGTCCATCGTGGACACCACCTTTGCTCGTAAGGTGGGGTGTGAGATTAACGAGACGAAGCGGCAGGAATGTATTGGCATTGGAGAAAGTTCATACATGACCCAAGGAAGAACAAGAGTTAAGATTACGTTACCTGGGTCTTTGGTGTAATACTTTACCGCCTGGGTAGGCAAGCTGGCCGGGCAGGATGCGATTCCTGGTATGGACTTTATGGTCTCGGCCGGCATACGGCTGGACTTATCGCATGGGAACATTGACGTTACCGGACGAGGTACAGATCCAGCTGGCCGGCCGGCGGCCCTTATATGGTGCCCACGTCCAGTTTCTCAAGTTAGGCCAGTTTGTAACGATGCCAGTGGAAAAGCGGTGGATGTAATGGTACGACCACACGACAGGCGGAGTAAGTTATGGCTGACAAGGGGCGAGTGCTGGTACCCTCGTTTGGTAAAGGGGTGGTCATCTCAGCTCTATAAGCGTGACTAACATTTCTGACAGCCCTCACCTTGCATGAAGACGTAATTATTGGAATGTGGCTGGCCGAGGACAAGGTGCCCCGCCGGCCGGGCTATGTCACGATTGGCTCAAGAGGCTATATCGAGTGGCAAAACCTGGCTTTCAGGCAACCACCGATCTGGTCAGCGAAGAGGAAGAATTAGAAGAGGATTAGACGCCGATGGTTGCTAAACCCGAGTACCGGACCCCTTCTAAGATATTGACGCGGAGCCGGCCGTCATCGGATCCGGCTGAACGTATTGGCCGAGACTATGCCCCGATCGCGGAGCTGGTTTTGCCCACCCAGAGGAAGACGGACGAACGACAGAATTAGGAGAAAGGACAAAGCAGAGTTACATATGGAGACAACCCCGTTGACAGATGGTTTGACGACCGAGGTGAAGGCGGATCGACCCAGTCGGCCGATCAGGATCTGGAAATAGCCGAAGGCGGATCGACCCAGCCGATCAAAATTCGGAAATAGCCGAAGGCGGATCGACCCAGCCGGCCGATCAGGATTCCGAAGTAGTCGAAGCTGATCAAGTCCGCATTCATGAAGGGGGCGAGGTAAATGTTGAAGGCATGGGGGATCAGATGGCGGTGCTACCTGAGGTAACCCCCTGCCCCCCGGCGGTTACTATTGACGATCTGCAAGTGGGAGACCCGGATGTGAACAGCCCGGAAGAGATCAGCAGGCTGAAAGATATCATATGGAAACGAATGCATCTGCTAATCGGACCAGGAAACGCACTTCCTCCGGCCGCCCATTGGGCGGTATGCGACATTGATGTGAGAAACGCCAAGCCGGTGGCAAAAAGATGCCGAAGAGTCGCCCCCCAGTATCGCGAAAAGCTGTCAGAGTTTATCCAGGGATTGCTGGCCACTAAGATAATTCAGCCGTCCACCTCGCCATGGGCTTCACCCATTGTAATCATATCAAGAAGAATGGGGTGGATATAAGGCTGTGTATTTACTACCGGCTGGTGAACCGGCTGACTAAGCTGATGGTTTACCCGATGCCGTTGATAAACGACCTGTTGGAGGACTTGGATAAAGTTTTGTGGTATTGCTCATTGGACATGGCCAGTGGATTCTGGGTGGTCTCTATGACCGATCGTGCACGGGAGATCTCTGCGTTCGTGACGCCCTTCGGGTTGTTCGAGTGGAACCGGATGCCGTTCGGCCTGAAGAATGCTCCGCAGATTTATCAACGGCTGATAGATAACGCGCTGTATGGACACTTCAAGATTAAGGCGGATCAAGATCCGGCTCCGGTCAGAGACGTGTTCACCGAAGGTGACCCGGACCCCGACCCAAAACCTTTAGTTTTGGGGCGGCGGTCTTACATTGATGGCATTCTCGTGACGGCTACTACTTGGGGTTTACTGTGTGACAAAGTGGAGAAGTTGGTGAAAAAGTAGAATTTTTCGATTAGTGTGGTTAAGAAGTTTCTGGGGAAAGACTAAGGTGACCTATTTGGGCCATCAGGTTTCGATTGCCGGATTGGAAGCTAATCCGAAGGACTTGGAGTCCTTGAGTAATCTACCTTTCCCGCGGTTCCTAAATGTTATGCAATCATTTTTGGGCAGCCTGAATTACTACAGACGGTTCATTGAGGATTTTGCGGTCTATGCCGCGATTTTGTATGAATTACGGGAAGTGAATTACCACAAGCTGAGAGAGCAGGATAGGCAAGTGGATGCGCGGGCCGATCCAGAAATATCAGCCAATGGGATGCCCCCCTTTTCAACTATTTCGGCCAATGAGATGGCGCCCTTGTCTACCCCGATATGCGGCCAGCCGCCGGATTCCTGTGCGGCCGGCCCGGACGACCACATGACCCGAGCGATGGTAGCCTTTGACATGTTGAAGGCGAAGATGGCGACTACACCGGTCCTGAAGCGGTTATCATCTATGCTAACAAATGGGCCATCTCAGCTGCCCTTGTTCAAGATCATGACGGAGTGTACTGTCCCGTGACATTCACCAGCCGGACCCAGAAGGCTAATCAAGTTAACTACGGGTTAGTGGATAAAGAAGTTTTGGCCTTATTGCGGACCCTGGATGTGTGTTATACTATGCTGGTGTCTCGGCCTATCAAGGTACCATCTAGACGGTCGACCCTGTCATGGCTTCTGACGGCAGATGGGATTGACGGCCGGCTGGGTAGATGGGCGGCTCTGCTGTCTCAATGGTCCCTCGAAGTAATCAAGTGTACTAAGGGAGAAGAGAAAATACTGGGCACACTGGCGGCCAGCATTACCCCAAGGGCAGAAGTGGAGGAAGCACTGATAGCTATAGCGCTTCGGAAGCAGCCTCGACAATCCATCGTATTACCGCCGCCAGCAGTGGGACCCACGGAGGAAGTAATGATTTTGAGTTTCGACGGGTCGGCGAGCGTAAAGAAGGGGGTCGGGGCCTATAGCGCTATTGTGTGGAAGTTGCCCGAATGGAAAGTGGTCGCGGCCGCCTCGGATTTCACGCCTGGCATAACGGTGAACGAAGCGGAGTACAGAGGGCTTTTACTTTGCCTAGATCTGCTGGCTGGCCGGACACAGGGGCGGATCATCATATGTGGTGATTCCAATCTGGTGATCCGGCAAATCACAGGAGAGATAGAGTGCAAGGCGCCCCGGCTGAGACTGTTGAACGATCGGGTTATGTCCGCCCTACGGAGATGGCCAGAACACGAGCTGGTACATGTCAAACGGGACTGGAATAAGAGTGCAGATCACTTGGCTACGCTAGCCATGCGTGACCAAGTCGGGGTAACGGTTTCCGATCCAGCTATGTTATCAGATTTGACGGAGATCAATCGGCTGCCCGAATTATCCATCCGGCCAACACGGAGGAGGTAATCCAGGTGAGCGCCTTCACCCGGTCGCAAAAGCACCGTTTTCAGCCGCTAGCTCACCATCTCCGGAAGCAATGAGCGAAGGGATAGTGCAACAGTTATGAGCAGAGCGGATTCTCCAAGCGCAGGACAAAGAGGAGTGGATAGTGGATCTCAGGGCATACTTTAAAGGGAAAATAGATAAACTGACCGCCGAACAAGCTAAAGAATGCTTCAAACTAGCCCGGATTACGAAGTGGATGAAAACGGGTTACTGTTTTTCTACCGAGACGCTGACCAGCCGGAGATCGAGAGGGATAAATCCGCTCGGCTGGTCGTACCCACTACCCTACAACCGGATATCCTCCATCACTATCACGTGAGCCTAGAAGGAGGACATCAGGGCATCGGCCGGACATATCACAAAATTAAGGCACATTTTCACTGGCGGGGCCTCTACCGCAGCGTACAAGCCTATGTGGGAAGTTGTCCGGATTGTGAAACAGGGAAGGGCCGGCCGACCATTAGAGGGCGGTCGCCTGGGAATATACAGGCTACCTATCCTTTTCAAGTCATTGCGATGGATCATATCCCGTCCTTACCCAAATCTCGAAATGGGTACACAGAGCTGCTGATCTGGACGGATTTGTTTACCGGGTTGGTCATAGCAAAGGCCAGTTCCACACGTACCGCTCAACAGGTTGCGCAAAGTTACGAGGAATGTGTGTTCAGGCGTTTCGGGGCGAGCGAGGTCATCCGGCATGATAGGGAGCCCGGATTTATGGCGGACGTATTCCGAGCCTTCAACAAGATCCTGGGACAGAAACAGAGCGCAACTATGGCTTACCGCCCGCAGGCGAACGGAAAGGCCGAAAGGATGGTCCAGACTCTGACCAGAGCCCTCAAGATGTATGTGGTGGAGGCGGATCAGTGCGACTGGGACGAATACGCGGAGAGACTGGTTTTCGCCATCAATTCGTCGTACGATCGGGTAAGGGGCGACACCCCTTTTTATTTAGCTTATGGATGGGATCCCCGATCCACTTTGGAAGCCGCCATACCAATAGGGTGCACCAGAAGCCGGGACAGAGACGCCCGTCGCTGGAGGATGGGAGTGCAACGTCACTATTCACTGGCGCGGGAACAGGTAAACGAACGCCTCCGACAAGCAATCAAGGACCGCGCCGATCAGAATAATGACCGAGCCAGAGAATACGGTATAGAGCCAGGTTCCCAGGTATGGCTGTATCTGGATCGGGTCAAGGAGGGCTATGCACGGAAGTTGGCTCATATGTGGCATGGCCCTTTCCGAGTAGCGGAACTGGTCGGGGATCATGCAGTCAAGCTGGTTACGGCAGGCACGGATTATAACGTTTTCCCGATAGTGCATGTGTCCAAGTTGAAGTTGGTTAAACACTTCCCGGACCGCCCGAATACGCACCTGACGGTGGAGAGCGGCCGGTTCGACTTTGACGAAGCCCTGCTGCCAGAGGATAGCTGGGACAAGCCGCTAGATCCGGATGAGTACGAAGTAGAGGAGATTTTGGATGTTCGGAATGGACGAAAAAACCGGTTTGGGCGGATCCATAGAGAGTTTCTCGTGCAGTGGAAAAATTGCGAGGAACGGTCGTGGGTGGACGAGCTGGATCTAAATTGTGGAGCCTTAATGAGAGAATTCGATCGCCGACGGGCGAGCCGAAACCGCTTCGGAGTCATGCAGACCCATGAAGAAGGTGAGGCGGAGCCAGAAAATTAGACCATCCGGCTGCCGGATAGCAGGCACGGCCGGATTAATTAACACTAATCAGCCAATCAACCGGCGGATGGAAATTAGTCTGGTCAGAAGTGGGCCGATCGGGTGTTGGAGTAATCTTAGAGTCAGTATGGTGCCGGATGGAAGACTTTGAGGAATCAGCAGGAGTGGTGAAGCCGGATGGATATTTCGAATTAGAAGGGGGGACAAGTGGTTTTGTCGTGGGAAATGAAAGAAAGATGTATTATCGAGGCAAATAGCCATAAATGGATGAAGAGGTAGCAATGGGTAAGACTGGCCTCATGAATCATCCCTGGCGAGCTCAGCGGAACTTGTTTCGGAGTCGGGACACGCGGAGGCCAGGGTGGCGATCGGGGTCCTGCCGGTACTGGTTGCGCCACGGATCCTGTTGGTCGAGTTCAGCGAGCGAAGCTTGGAGAGTGGTAACCCGACCCAATCCTGGGTACCAAGTCCCACTTTCGGCCGGATGTCCGCTTTTCTCCACCCGGCGGTTAGCCAGATGTAGCATGATAGGGTGGAGAAAAATGTCCAAGTCGCAGTGGCCAAGCTGGATGCCAGCGACAACGAAGTTGCAGACCTTGGTCCAACCCTCGGTCGCTCGGTTCCGACGGCTCTTACGGTCGGCTCGGTATTGGGCTAGATCTGGGGATTCACGCTCGGCGGCAACAGAGATGAAGAGATGATGGGTAGACTCTCAGAAGGCTTGCCAATGCCGGGAGAGATACCCCTTACAAGCCTCACGAAATTCCGCGAACCAGCCGACATGAGGTAGGCCCATTCCTGGCATGTCCATCGCCAGTACGACCCAGGGTTTGCGAGACAAGATTGCGTTCAACGGTCCGATCGCCACAAGCTCAGGAATCCAGTCCGTGTCCTTAGGCATTGCGGGTGCCGGTGGAAATATCCACAACGGCGGGCGAGACAAAGCCCGGACTACAAGGGCGCCAGTGAGGTCTTTGATGCGCAAGTCTTCCAATTGCGCCTTGGACCAAGGGAGAGCCGCAGTCAGCTCGGTAGCCGTCATGACTTTCCGGCGGGGAATCCAAGACGGGGGAGATTCCTCGGAGGACTCCTTAGACTCGTTCTCGTCAAACGCGAAGACGTCCGGGGAAGGTGAACCCTTGTAGCCCTCGGCGGCGTCCTCTTCACCGTCCATGTCCGGCAGGTCGGGCGCCCCCTCCCCATCGGGAGAGGCGGTGGATGGGCCTTGAATGTCGTGGGGGGAGACGCTGAGGAGATCCGAAGCAGACGAAGCTCTAGATGAAGATCTTGCAGCGCGAGAACGATGGGGCGATTTCCCGGAAGCCAGCGAACCGGTCGGAGTTGAAGTGGGGTTAGGACCCGGTCCATTGTCTCTACGAACCTTGGCCGCGCTCGCCGGCGTGGCAGACGGTTTAGGCCGTCTGGTTGCCACGGGGGGACGGAGCGACGCAATCCGGCTGGACCGACGTTTTTTTTCGTATACCGGAGGATCCTCGGAGAACGATGGAGAAGCCGCCGACTTGCCGGCTGGCACCGGTGGCGGGTTAGGGCTTCGAGAAGTATCCCAAATCCGTAGACGAGGAGCCCCTCCCGTGCTAACGGTTACCTATGCTGGGGCGGACGCCTCTGCTCCGGATGTTTGGGCGCCCGCAGCAGAGCCAGTAGCCAACGGGAGAGGTGGCGGAGCGGGAGTGGTCGGATTGAGACCCCGCGGACAAACTAAGTCGAGGAGGTGTCTAATAGCCTCCCGGATGGAGGCAGGGCCCTTCATTAGACGTTCCGCCCGGGTACCCGACGCGATCAGTCGAGTTCGACCTTCCTCTATGGAGGATAAACAGTTCGTGCGATCCTGAGCAAGCTTGGAAAACACCTCCCGAGCTCTACCCACGTCCGATTGGGTCTCGGCGTACTCGGCTTCAAGCTCTCGGATTCGACGCTGAAGCTCAGGCAATGCAGAGGCCGACCGGTACAACGTCTTCTGGTGTTTCTCCAGTTTCTTTGCGAGCCGGATCCGGCAATATTCCAGATTGCCCAACTCTACCTGTGATGGCGTCGTGTAACCCAGTGCCAACATCAGAAGCGGCGACATATACAGTCAGTAATAAAGAGACCACACGTGACCAGCCATACCGAGAAGCAGTTGGTGGATAGAAGCAGTTGAGCTAACTGTTTATACTGATGCTGTCTATGCACGATACGGACGATCGAATGAGCATCAGTGGATATGTGATGATGGTAGATGGACCATGGTCGGTAATGAATCGCGCAAGCAAGGAATCAATGCGCTGAGCACTATGGAAGCCGAATACTATATGTGATGCATGAAGTGTAAGAGACTTGCAGTGGGTACACAAGCTATTTAAGGAGTTAAAAGCCAAGACACAAACACTAAAGATATATTGCGACAAAATGGCGGCCATCTATTTTACGAAGAAGCCTGGTAAGGATCATCACGTCAAGCACATTGAGAACAGGTACCGTTACGTGAGGACATTAGTACAAGAAGAAAGGCTTAAGACTGAATACGTGCCGACAAACAATCAAGTTGCGAGCGTAATGACAAAGGCACTAGAACGTGTAAAGCTCACGCGTTTCTGAACGATACTAGGCGTCGTGCCTCGCAGGGCGAAGACAGACGGCAGCTTCGAGGTACCTTATTAAAAATGATTAAAAAAAGAAGAGCAACTACAGACTTACGTGCAGGGCGAGTTCAAGTGACGGACAATGGTAGGGATCCAGGCACCGTCTTCTGGGTAGGACTCAGAGCTGATAAAGATAAACCTTTCGACAGGTGATCCCTTCCGGTCACCAGGTCGAGGGGGAGTGTTGGATGTCCGGATACCGGATCACGACCAAGCTTCTGAAAAGTATACACATATGAATATAATCACAAAGACGCAGGGCGTCTACCGCAGGGTTGGTACAAGTTTGAAGGCAACTTCAACTTTAAGTTAAATCTAGGAATTTGTATATGCATTTACTATATATATATATATTATATATTATATATATAATATATATATAATCTGTAATAATATAATAGGGCGTGAAAGTGAGGTCGTTGGCAATCTCACAGGTGGAGCTCAGGGCGCTGAAGTAAGAAAGTAGAGTGCAAGGTACTACTTCCCCACCTCACTTGAGTCCGGGGCATTCAGGCACCGACCGTAACGGTTTTATACTTCCTCTACCCTTTCGCATAAAACTGTAGAAGTGCATAGTAGTGGCAGTTCACTGTTTCATAAATATTAAGTAGAATTAGACACAGTCATTAAATGACTGGCTGCAACTAATAACGAAACCCAACAACTTGTAACTGACTACGGTAATTATGTACGCCTTAACCAAGATAAGCGCAAGTGTCTGTGGTGCTTCCGCCATGTTCTAAGTGATGTTGTATTGGAATCTCTACTTGGATATGGCTGTCTATCTGCACTGCTCTAAGTTCTTTGTAAAACATGGATGGTCTTCATGCTGTCATGTACACGAGTTTGCTTCAAATATGTGACTAAAAGGTAGGTGGTCTCGTCGTGTTTCGTTTCCACTAAACCAGATGAGAGGCTTTCAACGCGTTGAGGAGAACTTGACTAACCATAATCGCTCCTCGTAGATCCACTTGTGGAAACCAACCACGAGGAAACTGATGTCACGGGACCGTTTGCACTTGTGGCACACTGTCTTCATACAGGGCTTGAAAACGATCTCCTTATAGATCAGGCACTTAGGAACCCCAAGGTAACGGAGCCTAAGTCTCCATTTCAATTTCTACATCACGTAATATTTTGCCTGCAGTAAGGCATTAGCAAGAGCAATCGATCGAAAAACATTGCCGTTGAAATGGACCGTGTCAAATGTAAACGTGTCAACAACGTTGCGCCATTTGTCGAGAAAACCCAATTACCCTGTGCCTGGACCGGACGGTGCCAGGTGGAAGTCGATCGAGTAAAGCAGCTGATAGCCCACCCGATCTCAGTCTGCAATTGTAAAATGCCGGACAGATACTCATTGCTTCTGGGTATGGTGAGCCAGCGGCTAGAGAACGGCGCTTTTGCGACCGGGTGACGGCGCTCACCCGAGTAACCTCCTCCATGTTGTCTGGATGGATAAGTTCGGGCAGCCGATTGATTTCAACCAGATTTGATAACAAGCCTGGATCAGAAGCCGTGACCCCTACTTGGTCACGCATGCCCAGCGTAGCCAGGTGATCTGCACTCTTATTCCAGTCCCGTTCGACATGAAACAATTTATGTTCTGGCCATCTCCGCAGGGCGGACATAACCCGATCGTTCAAAGGTCTTAGTCGGAGGGGGGGCTTGCAGTCTATTTCTCCCGTGATTTGCCGGATCACCATTTTGGAATCACCGCATATGATGTGTCCAGCCAGTCAGCAGATCTAGACAAGATTACAATCCTCGGTATTCTGCCTCATTTACCGTTATGCCAGGCGTAATATCCGAAGCAGCTGCGACCACTTTCCACTCGGGCAGCTTCCATAGGATAGCACTATAGGCGCCTACTCCCTTTTCACGCTTGCTGACCCATCAAATCTTAGAACCATTTGTTCTTCTGTCGGTCCCACTGTTGGTGGTGGTAGTATGATGGATTGTCGTGGCTGTTTCCGAGGCGCTATGGTTATCAGCACTTCCTCCACTTCTGCCCTTGGGGTGATGCTGGCCGCTAACGTGACCAGTATCTCCTCCTCTCCTTTGGTACACTTGATTACGTCTAGAGACTACTGAGACAGCAAAGCAGCCCATCTACCCATCCGACCATCAATTCTATTTGCCGTCAGAAGCCATGACATGGCGACCGTCTGGGTAATACTTTAATAGGTCGTGACACCAGCATAGTATAGCACACATCCAAGATCCGCAATAAGGCCAAAACTTCTTTATCCACTAGCCCATAGTTAACTTCGTTAGCCTTCAGAGTCCGGCTAGTGAACGTCACAGGACAAAACTCTCCATCATGATCCTGCACAAAGCCCACTCGTTAGCATAGATGATGACCACACAGGTACCTTATTAACATGGAAATGCTTCAGGACGGGTGTGGTCGACATCTTTGCTTTCAGCATGCCTAAGGCTACCATCGCCCTGGTCATGTGGTCATCCGGCCCGGCAGCACAGGAATTGGGCAGCCGGCATCCTGTCTCGATGGACGCGGGCGGTATCTCATTGGTGGAAATAGCTGACCCGGGCATATTATTGGCTGATATAGCTGGCTCGGTTAGCATTTCCCCTTGCCTATCCTGCTCTCTCAACTCGTGGTAATCCACCTCCCGTAACTCATACAACACAGCAGCATAGACCGCGAAATCCTCAATAAACCGACTGTAGTAATTCAAACTGCCCAAAAAAGATTGCAGGGCCTTCAAGGACCAGGGGAAAGGCAGAACTCCAAATCCTTCGGATTAGCTTCCAATCCGGCAATCGAAACCTGATGACCCAAATAGGTCACCTTAATCTTTTCCCAGAAACGCTTAACCACACTAATCGAAAGATTCCACTTTTCACACGTAATCATCAACTTTTCTACTTTTTCACATAGTAAATCCCAAGTAGTAGCCACGAGAATGTCATCAATATAGGACCGCCGCCCCAAAACCGAAGGTTTTGGGTCGGGGTCCGGGTCACCTTCGGTGAACACGTCTCCGACCAGAGTCGGATCTTGATCCGCCTTGATCTTGAAGTGTCCATACAGCGCGTTATCTATCAGCCGTTGATACCGATCTCGTTTGGTGCAGTGGTTAAGGCCCTGCCCTCGGGACCGGGAGATTGCGGGTTCGAGTCCCACCGTGGACGAAAATCCAAAGTCGGATAGAGTCGGGGTCCAAAAGTGTAATGAAATGAGGCCCTTACAGCACCGCGCTTGACATGGCTTACACCACCCTGTATGGGGTCAGGTTCTCTAAATATCATCTCTATCAGCCGTTGGTAAATCTGCGGAGCATTCTTTAGACCGAACGGCATCCGGTTCCACTCGACCAATCCGAAGGGCGTCACGAACGCAGAGATCTCCCGTGCACGATCGGTCATAGAGACCACCCAGAATCCACTGGCCATGTCCAATGAGCAATACCACAAAACTTTATCCAAGTCCTCCAACAGGTCGTTTATCAACGGCATCGGGTAAACCATCAGCTTAGTCAGCCGGTTCACCAGCCGGTAGTCAATACACAGCCTTATATCCACCCCATTCTTCTTGATAATGATTACAATGGGCGAAGCCCATGGCGAGGTGGACGGCTGTATTATCTTGGTGGCCAGCAATCCCTTGATAATTTCTGACAGCTTTTCCCGATACTGGGGGCGACTCTTCGGCATCTTTGTGCAACCGTCTTGGCGTTTCCCACATATGAACGGCCGGAGGAAGTGCGTTTCCTGGTCTAATCAGCAGATGCTTTCTTTTCCATATGATATCCTTCAGCCTGCTGATCTCTTCCGGGGTGTTCGTCAATAGTAACCGCTGGTGGGCAGGGTGTTACCTCAGGTAGCACCGCCATCTGCTCCTCCATGCCTTCAACATATAGCTCGCCCCCTTCATGAATGCAGACTTGGTCAGCTTCGACTAATTTGGGATCCTGATCGGTCGGCTGAGTCGATCCGCCTTCGGCTATTTCCGAATTCTGATCGGCCGACTGGGTCGATCCGCTATCATCTTGTTCATCGAACCATCCGGCATCGGGGGTGACCGCACATGTAACTCTGCCTTGTCCTTTCTCCCGATTCCGTCGTTCGTCCGTCTTCATCGGGGTGGGCAAAACCAGTTCAGCGATCGGGGCATAGTCTCGGCCAATACGTTCAGCCGGATCCGGCGACGGCCGGCTCCGCGTCAATATCTTAGAAGGGGTCCGGTACTCGGGTTTAGCCACCATTGGCGTCTGGTCCTCTTCCAATTCTTCCTCTTCGCTGACCAAATCGGTGGTTGCCTGAAAGGCCAGGTTTTGCCACTCGATATAGCGTCTTGAGCCAATAGTGACATAGCCCGTCCGGCAGGGCACCTTGTCCTCGGCCAGCCACATTCCAATGATCACGTCTTCATGCAAGGTGAGGGGCCTTTCCGAGATGTTGGTCACGCTTATAGTGTTGAGATGACCATCCCCTTTGACAAACGAGGGTACCCAGCACTCGCCCCTTGTCAGCCATAACTTACGCCGCCTGTCGTGTGGTCGTACCATTACTTCCACCGCTTTTCCCACTGGCACCGTTACAAACTGACCTAACTTGAGGAACTGGACGTGGGCGCCATATAAGGGCCGCCGGTCGGCCAGCTGGATCTGTACCTCGTCCGGCAACGTCAATGTTCCATGCGATAAGTCCAGCCGTATACCGGCCGGGACCATAAAATCCATGCCCAAAATTGCATCCTGCCCGGCCAACTTGCCTACCCAGGCGGTAAAGTAATACACCAAAGACCCAGCCAACGTAATCTTAACTCTTGTCCTTCCTTGGGTCATGTATGAACTTTCTCCAATGCCGATACACTCCTGCCGCTTCGTCTCGTCTATTTCACACCCCACCTTACGAGCAAAGGTGGTGTCCACGATAGACACTTCCGCGCCAGAGTCGAACAGCATGGTAGCTTTCTGGTTATTGATTTTTCCATCCGCCTTGGCCTGCTTGAACCATTTATCCGGCGAATGATATTTCCAATAACCTCGCGACTCGCCGGGTAACAGGTTCAATTCCATATGCACTTCAGACCGGGAATATTCGTCCGTTCGTATACTGCTCACCAGGTAGGGGTCAGCTGTGCTGCCCGGGGACCGGATGACGTAATCGTCAAACTTACATGTATTGTCGGTTACGCTTTGCTTTGCTTCTTGATTATCCTCCTTACCGATATATGCATAGATACTAACACTAGACCGCTCGGATCGAACCAGATTCCAACCTGCGAGCGATCTACTTTAATATCTTTTCCACCCCGGGCGGCAACATTCCAGAATGCTTGGTCAGGACGTACCACTTCTTCATCTGGTTGTAGAATTCTTCAATAGGGCACAGTCCCGCCTCGTGCACTTCCCCGCAAGTCTTGCAGGTAACCAAGTAATGTTCCGCTGGATGTCCTTTCCTTTCACACTTCTTGCAAGTCAACCGCTTCCAACAGCTCCGGTCGTCATGCTTTATAGACCCACAGTGGGTACATTTGCGTCTGGGGTTATCCTGGTCCATTCGAGCCGGAAAACCCTTCGGTTGGCTGGATCCAGCTGGCAGCCTGGATGGCTGACTGGCTTCCGCCGAGAACAGGTATCGGTACTGCTCCTTCTGTGACTCGCCCCCAAACCGCTGGTACTCCTCTTCCGAGCTAGTCGCATCCGGCTCTCGGGCGACCATGCGGACGGCTCGGGCCGTCCTGGTGGTTGGCGGCCGGTTTCTTGATCTGAGTTAAACCGGGATTTGAACCGGCCGGTTCCAACTGCTGCTTTGGGGCCTCGCTCCTTCGCTCTTTGGTAGGTGCGCAGCATCAATTCCAGCTCCGTGGTATTCTTCAATCGCAGGAACGCCAGCTGGTCCGCCAGCTCCCGATCGTCCAACGTGCTGATAAAATGCTCCACATGTTCCCGAGCGGCTTCCGACCGGCTGGCATCTTCTTTAACCGGTATATTCGCCCTCATGCCAGCTACATTTAGATGATGGAGGTACTCCAGAGGGGTCTCGTCAGCCCACTTCTTGGTGTGGAAGTATTGGCGCGCCACCGACATTCCAGATTCCCAATATTGCTCTCCGATCGCTTCAACCAATTCCTTCCAATTATCCCGGACTTCCCGGCTGAGCTGTTGGATCCAGGTTTTAGCCGGACCCTTCATCAAGTCTCCAAAAATCAGGCACTTATCATAGTCCGGCGTCCGGTCTCTGAGAAATGCCGACTTCGTCTTGCTCAGCCATCCTCGGGCTTGGTCATCGTCCATCTCTCGTCCAGTGAAATCCTTTAGCTCGGACGTGGCTGACATCCGCACCCTTGTAATCGCCCCTGAGTCGGGATCAAACGCTTGGGCCGAGGCCACGTTGGCTTGGCGATCCATCCCCAGGTCCAGGTCATCCGGATCGTAGTGGTACTTGGCCGTCTTGACGGATTCCATATCCACGTCGCTAAGAGACAGCTTCCTATTCGTTGGCCGCCGTCCGGTCCGGCGACCGGTCTGGCGGCTCGGCGGGGCGGCATGGGGTTCACTCTGCTTGGACTGCACCGACTCCATGTCTTCGTCACTCGGCTCCCTGGACTGGCTCGGACGCCTGACTTCTACGACGAGCTGGCTGGTCCGGTGACTTCGGACTGCCGCGGCTGGCACTCAGCCGACGCTGCTCTTCCAAGTATCGCTCCATCATCGCCGAAAACATGTTATGCAGGTGATCCGGCACTTGAAGGCTCGCCTGGGGGTCGGCTCGCGGGGCGACTTGGGGGGCGGCCGGGCTGCCAGATCGACATTCCTTCTTAATCCGCCCGTCCGCGTCTTCCTCCTTCGGCTCTGGATCCGCCGTCGCCGTCCGAGTCTGTACGCTGTACTGACTGGCTTTCTTCCGCTCGGGCGTATCCGGATCTTCATGTCCTCCAAACCTCTTGGCCGTCGCCACACACGCTGGTTCCCTTGGGCCAAGCGTCATACGGGTAATACCCACCGATGAGTCGGTTGAGTCCGCTTCCGAGGGGGCAGACTCGTACTGAGAAGAACCCGAGTGTATTCCGGCCGATCTGTTTGCTGCCGGCGGTGAGGACGGCGCCACTCCAGTCGTAGCTGTCATCTTCTTTGACGGAGAGCAGCCCACTAACGGTACCAAGCGGTCGTGTAGTGCGCTGGATGCCCCTTCAACTTGTCTACCTTCAGATCGAAAAGCTCGTTCGGATCGAACACGCCGGTGTTAATGCCGGCTTGTTTGAGTTGATCGAATAGTCCTCTAATTAGGGACACGTGGCCGTCTGAGAGGGATGGGGGAGAGACGGGACCTTTTAAATCGCCTAGGATCTTCGGCCGTGTCATCTTCAGCACCTCGTGAAGACGGCGGGCACGCTCGAGATCGGTATCCGTAACCTTCTGTGATAGACCGTTCAACTTTTCTTCTTCTTCTTCGAAACGCGGCCTATCTTTGCGGATTGGATAATCCGATTCCTGCCAATCTGGTCTTTATAGAGGTAGGTGACCCGGATCGTGACTAGATCCTGATACGGCCAGCTTCCCACTCCGGTCCTATCCGACTTCCGATTCTTCTTTCTTAATTTGTTCTTCTTTGATATCCATAATATGCATTTATTTGTTAGGATCATGGTCAAAACCATGATCCTTCCTCGGACTATGGTGACTTGCACCATAATCTGATCCGGCTCCAGCTGGGGCATAGCGGCCGGTACTACAGTGAGTAGTACCGTAATCCGTTCCAGTACCGTGATCCGGCACAGTACCGTAATCCGATCCCGCCGGAGCCTCTAGGGGAGTAACTTCTTCTTTAATGTCGACCTATAACCCCCCCCAATCCGAGTCGACCATCGCATCCTTCCGTCTTCAGGTCTTTCGCCCACTAAGGACTCGAGGTGATATCCAGGGTCAACAAGACATCCGGGCACGCGCACCATTGTGGTGTAGTCGCTCTCAGAAATTTTTCCTGAGATGCGAGCACCCACGGGGGGCCCAGATGACTGACTGTCGGAGGGGGTACTCCGTCCATCCTAGTCATGATCCGATCCGGCATCCGGCCGGCTGGATTGGTCACTTCCATCCGCTTGGTCGTGACGACTTGGATGATCCATGTTAAAAGCTCACCTTATGTACCCGTCAGCACTGGCGGTTGCGCTCTCTTGATAGATCCTAGGGCGAAAAGTGTAAAGTCCGTCGAATAAGGAGACGAGGGTTAGGACTAGGGGTAGCTCCTGGGCGGAAATCTTGACCGGGGAGCAGGACTGGCAATATACTTGAAGTTTGTATACTGCGAGGGCTGGACCGAGAATAATCGATCGACCAGCTAAACCAATGATGATGAAGGGGTAAATTCAGTCGTGTACGTAATAGGGAATCCAAATGAAACTCCACAATCTTCCACAGTAGGCCAAAACATTACCACACTTTCCAATACTTGATATATAACCGTGTTCATAACACGGGCGACTTGAGGTGAGTATACAACGCGCAGCGACTCCCAGTCAGGGGACTTCCGGTGGGTTACTTTAACCTTCCCCGGGCAAACCAATAGCAGCAAGAGGGGAGGGTTTGGTGTACCGGCTGGGCCGGTACTTGGTTAATTCCGATCGGATACTCATTGTATGTACCGGCTGGGTTGGTACCACCTGGGTTTGGTGTACCTGCTGGACCGGTACACACAATGAGCATCCGATCGGAATTAACCGGGCCACCTCAGGTAAGACACATGACCATC
Source organism: Sclerospora graminicola (assembly GCA_001887855.2). NCBI lineage: Eukaryota > Oomycota > Peronosporomycetes > Peronosporales > Peronosporaceae > Sclerospora > Sclerospora graminicola. The sequence continues at coordinate 33,801 of MIQA02009263.1, read as the reverse complement.
CAGCCGGGCTATTTGGGGTAGGTTACATAAAAGGGAGTATTGGACATAGGGATAAAAATCAGTATACGTTTAGCTTTCTTAGAAGAGCAAATTGCAAAACCAGCACTAGTGAAAGTATTACTTTTGAATAGCAGCATCTGTCGCAAAACAAGCACCAATAAAAAGACGAATAGTGTGTTCCACTACATTTCGAACATAATTAGTCTGGCAGGGGATTTATCGACGCAAATAATTCTACGATTAAAATACGATAGAAAACGCGACGGAGAGAGCCACTATAGACCTTGCCGCTGTACGTGCGTGAATTGGCTACTGGTGTATTTGTTTGGGTATTTTCTTGTTTGTTGTAGTGCTCACTTTTATAATGATGTTGTGGGTATGAAAAGGATACTACAAATACCAGATGGGTAAGCTGCTTCTATTGTGGGGTTTAGAAGGACCTGGTTGTAACTATTATCTGTTAATTCTTGTAGGATTCTCTGTTCCGCGTCGTTTTCTTCCTCGTCGATAGAAGTGGGTTGGGTCTGGCAAGTGTTTATTGCGCCGCTGATTCTGTCGTGTATTTCAGTTCTCCCCGCGCAAAATCGCATTGGAATTACCAAATGTACGAATCGCTATCCCGTAGATGGACGCACGCGTAGAAGGAAGCGATTGTTTGCTTATATTTTGCTTGCATGATTAGTAGGGCTGGTCAAGTACTCAAAAAGTACGACCACAAGACACTTAAAAACATTTATATTTTTTCGCTAAATGCTGCTCTCTCCTATTGTCCAAATTTGATGCGACACACACGAAGAAAAGATTAAGATTGCTCTGACAAAAAACTGTAGAACTGAGGCTAGAAGAGTAGCATATGACTGGAGCTGAGCTTTACATGACGTTTCTTGTTTTTTATGTTTGCGCCACTATCTCATCGTGGATTTTTGACAATGAATTTCATCTAAACCGGTTTGTGTCCGAAGTGAGACTACATAGTGTATTTTTAATCGTAGAATTAGATGTTCGAAATGTAGTGGACCACACTATTCGTCTTTTTGTTGGTGCTTGTTTTGCGACAGGTGCTGCTTTTCAAAAGTAATACTTTGACTAGTGCTGGTTTTGCGATTTGCTCTTCTTAGACACAAGTTGCTTTCATTGGCTCACAGCAGATGGCTAACAAGGCCCCCTCTTGCTGCTATTGGTTTGCCCGGGGAAAGTTAAAGTAACCCACCGGAAGTCCACTGACTGGGAGTCGCTGCGTCGTGTATACTCACCTCAAGTCGCCCGTGTTTTGAACACGGTTATATCAAGTATTGGATAGTGTGTTAACGTTTTGGCCTACTGTGGAAGATTGTGGAGTTTCATTTGGATTCCCTATTACGTACACGACTGAATTTACCCCTTCATTATCATTGGTTTAGCTGGCCGATCAACTACAGTCGGGTCTCACTATAACAGCCCTATCCGTATGCTTACTTTTTGGCTGCTCTAGTGAATGGCTGTTATCTGCGTATAACAGCATTGGAGATATGCGGAAATCCGTATGTCAAAAATCATGGCTGTTACAGCGGATTGCTGTTACAACAGCGACTGTTATAGTGAGACCCGACTGTATTCTCGGTCCAGCCCTCGCAGTATACAAACTTCAAGTATATTGCCAATCCTGCTCCCCGGTCAAGATTTCCGCCCAGGAGCTACCCCTAGTCCTAACCCTCGTCTCCTTATTCGACGGACTTTACACTTTTCGCCCTAGGATCTATCAAGAGAGCGCAACCGCCAGTGCTGACGGGTACACAAGGTGAGCTTTTAACATGGATCATCCAAGTCGTTACGACCAAGGTGATGGAAGTGACCAATCCAGCCGACCGGATGCCGGATCGGATCATGACTCGGATGGACGGAGTACCCTCCTCCGACAGTCAGTCATCTGGGCCCGTGGACGTTCGCATCTCAGGAAGAATTCCTGAGAGCGACTACACCACATTATTAACAATGGAGCCGATTCACATACCAGGGCTACAATTGGTCGGTGGATTAGCGCGATTGTATTAGCATCCCATCGGATTGAAGTTGGACAATTTATTGGGGGCCCCCGCCTATAACTCTGTGCCGAGGGCCAGGTAAGCTATACTTTCGCTGGAAGGTACTGGAGCCAGGTCAAGTCCGAGGGGTAGGTCAAGATGGATCGGACTGGGTTGTAGTTCGTCAGCAGTTAAATGGAATTTATTGGAAAATTATCTCGACTAATTGCCTATCTAATGACGATGGGGAAGAAGATAAAATGAGGCAAGTTGTATCCCAAGCTCACCCGGCCCTACATCTCATCGGGTGAGAGGTTGATGAGAGCACCCCGAAATGGAAGATATCAGGTCGACTGAGGAATCCGTTTTGACGTCTGTATCACAGTGGAGTGGCGAGTGGGTTAGTTCCAATCATACATAAATGGAAAAAGAGATGTGAAGGCAACACGTGGTGGAACGGAGTCCAAGATACGACGGAGCCGAAACAGGTTTGGAACCATGATAATTTGCTTACTGACTATCAAGTGTGGGTACTTTTTCATGTGATGGCCCTGCAATTAAATACGTATATTCCCCGCCAAACTTCGATTGGCAAAGCATGCTCGTCAACAGTTGCCCAGGCCAGAAGTCGGATCAATACCATATCCGTTGGGAGTGTAGTAGAGCTCAAGCAGTATGGCGTCGACTTTTACAACAATGGTTAGGAGTGGATGTGTCAGTTCAGGATCTTGGCCGCTATCAGGAAGAAATCATAACCAAGTCACCGCCGCCTTTGGGATTGAAGGTAACAGAGGCGATGATGAGTCGGCATGGGAGATTTGATCACACCTTTATGCCAGCGTTCGAGAAAATTTGGAAAGGTCTCCGCGGAATCATGGTACTTTGGTTATGGCAATACGGGACCAAGTGTTGTATCAAGGAATTGTGAAGGAAAGAACATTTAAAATTTGTGTGGGAGCAAAGACGCGCGCAAATTGATACGGTGGCAGAGTATGAGAGAAGAAACGTTACTACTAGAGAGAAGGGTATCCGACTGCAGATCAGTTTGAAGTGCCTATATGACCAAGAGCCAGCACCAGATTCGTCCCTCGCTAAGCCCCAAGACTAAGCCATGATGTGATTGATAGAGAGAGTAGTACCATGCTTTCTGAGCCGAAGTTACATTCTAGATTTCATATGTACCTAGTAGCTAATAGTTAAAACTATTTAGACTCCATTTTACTACTATACATGTAATCTTAGGTGTCTTCGCATCACCCTGTTATTTACAGGTTCAATGAGGATCAGCTGCGACGTTATTCCTCCCGTTAAGCCGGAGAAACTCATCTGTCAGCTCAATAATGACAGCATAGATCGCACTAGTATAACGTACAGGCTTCTTCTTTGCAGTTACCTTCAACCGTCTATACCTGCAAATTCATTTTACCTATTTCAGTTTGCGTCAGTTTTGCTCTGTACCAACAAAACGCCATTAGCTGAATATACCACTCGTAGAGCATTTATCAACTTGCCGCTCACCAAGTTCCCCGATCAACTGTTATTCTTTAACTTTACAGTCACACCTCCTTTGTGGCGCACTCACGAGCCGAGTGGTCCAGGTATAGAAACGACATCTATGCGGGTGGGGGTGATGAGATACGGTACTACTTGGTGTCTTTTTCTCGAAAAAAGAGTGCTGGAACTTGGAACATGTCGTCTTGTTTCTTCTCGTGTGCATTAGCTTTAACTTGCTCCCCAAATGCTTGGAGTATTACAGCAAGCCGCAGGTCATGGCGAGAAAGAGCATGGAAAATTGTTTGATTGATTTTTGGGGGTTCGTAGGCAACAAGGAGGCGGCTGAAGAGATTTTGGAGCAAGGGGTGAACAATGATGTCCTGAAGCCGACGCAGAAAGATAAAATCCTGAAGCGAATTATTGCAGGTAGAGCAGGTTGGGTGGCAGCTTTCTCGAGCTCACCGCAACAATAGAAGGTGCTTGCGTTGCGAAAGAGGATGTAGCGCTCAGAAAAACACAGGACCACAATATCGTCGACAGGACACACAGTGACAGAAAGGCAGTAGTATTTACTCCGCGTGGTGGTGCATGACGTCACTCTTTCCTTCGGTCATCCCGGCGGACACGACCCCCATTCGTCCCAATAGAGAACCTACTTTCCTGACTTCGGATCCACTCCATGCGCTGACGACGCCATCTAATGCCACCCCACTCGCCCATGGTCGACACGGAGAAGGTTTCTCCACCGCGTCCAAAGTTCTTCTTAATGATGAGTCATTATTGCTAAAGACGCCGTCGCTCCAAACGCGGCCCAACCTCAAGTCACAGTCTACATAACAAAAGCCACCAGTTCGATATCCACTAGACACGAATGTTTAGTGTTACATAAGTCTTGGCGTATCTAATTCTGTATATGCTTATATAATAGGAGCACTTCGAGTGATTGCTAGCAGTCACGACAATGAAGATGGTGATAATGATGACGATAACGATGCGATGTTCGATACTCAAACAACGCCAAAAAAAACCGACAAGCCAATCACTCCAGTTGAGTTTTGTAAGCTAGCGTCATTTCTATTCTTACTTTCAGCTGATCGGAACGCGTTGGCACTGATTTGATTTCTGTTCAGGAGAGTGACAATATCACCATGCAAGGACAGTGAAAACGATGCCTGAGCAAAGAGTGAATGTGGGCGATATTTCCCATATTTTTAAAATGGAACCCAGACAAAAGTAAAGGATCAAAGGGCTTCTTTTTGGACAGTAAAGACTCCAAACCACAAAAAGCAAAGCTTCCGACAAATGATGCACAGCAAAAAAGTAAAAGCACCAGAGTATTTCAATGACATCAATATTCATGTGGTTAAGTTTTCATTTGAGGCTGTCGAGACGTTCGCCGCGGATGCTACTGGCAGGTTTTCTCGCGTCCCACACGCACCCCAAACTTCGAAGAAATCCATTCTTGAAGTGCCCAACTTTTAATTTGTGGATTTTTCTCCACGTGGAGCTGCACTTGCTTCTTTTCGTCCAGCTTAAGTTGTCTGGCGCCCTTGGCTTAATGGTGACCACTTATAAAATGACTCAGGAAAAGAGGAATTCGCTCCTTCATACAAATTAAAGTGTGCTGAGACTTATGGTTTCAAATACAGGATTTGCGCCAGTTAGGGGAGTTCTCATTTGGAGGTGTGACTGTATATAACATTTGTCCACTGTCAGTTCTGATTTTGCAACATGCACTGGCTATCAGAATATAAGCCCAAGTAAGAGAGAACAGCGCTATGACGGAAGACCCGGGCCCAGGGCCGGCCCCCCTCATAAGGACCATATACCTACGCTCCCTCACGGGCGGGATGACACTAATGCTGTAGCCGTAAAGGAGCAAGGGGCACATCTAGAGTAGTGTAACCACCGTGAACCAATGAAATGAGATGAAGCAAAAGATAAATCCAGTCGTTTGTGCTGACCGGTTGGAAGACCGGGGTGATCAGACCTATTTCTTGTTGTACGTTCTTGTTTTCCATATTGGCAGCACAATAGTAAGAAACTGGAGTCTTGAATAGCCGACTGTAAACAAAAAAATCAAACAAACTTCCACAGGAACTTGTTCAAATATAAGTGTATTAAGAAGTGTCATTACTAGTCCTGCGCTTCCCTAGCTACTCGCACAATCCCAAAAGGTAAGTTTCGTAACTTTCCTTTTTGGGAAGTGACAAAAAACTATTCTGATAACCGGTCATTACTAATAATAGTCCGTAACACAAAAATAGGTATGGCCTAAATTCATATTGGACAAAATTACCGAAAATCTCCAAAAATGATATTTCACCAGAAATATCACCAAAACGGACAATTTTCAACACTCCTTCTCAATGTGAATTTTCCATTGACTATTCCAGTCCGCATGCAACTCGTAATTCCTTCAACCTTGGATATGGTACCGCCTTCGTCAGTAAATCAGCTAGCATGGTTTTTGTTGATATGTAGTGAGCTTGAACTAATCCATCCTTAAATTTCGACGAAATAAATTTTGCTCTGATGTCCACATGTTTCATCTTCGACGTTCCTTCCATGCCGCTCAATGCCTTTATAGCCGCTTGATTGTCCATGAACAGGGTCATAGGTCGTTTAACCTTTATTCCAATTTCTCGTAGTAATTCGTAAAAACCGATCATTTCTACTACGACCTTCGAAGCAGCGTAAAACACTGCTTCCATGGTAGACAGAGATACTCCACCCTGTTTTTTGCAGATCCAGTTTACGATGATTCCTTCCATTGTAATTATTCCACCTGTAGTCGATTTTCTGTCGTCCTTTGCTCCAGCGTAGTCTGCATCGCTGAAACCATTAATTTCCACGCCATCATCATCGCTTGCTTTTGACTTCATTTGCAGCTTCAATGCTTTTGATCCCTTAAGATATAGCACGATCTTTTTCGCTAAATCCCAATCCATTGTTTTCGGGGCATGTGTTCGCCTGGTGACCTTGTGCACCGCAAAACTTATATCCGGACGCGTACATCTTGAAATCCAGAGTAAGCTGCCGACAAGTGATTGAAAATCCTTGATTGTTATTTTTCCAGATGTATTGCTCTCGCACAAAAGTTCGTCGTTTTTTAGATTCAAATCTTCATACTCCCCGCCTATGGGTACCTTCACAGGATTCGCTTCTTCTAGCTTGAAATCTCGTAGTATTCCTTCGATGGTCACTTCTTGGTCGATCTTGTATCCGCAGTCTTGTTCGTAGACTATTCGCATACCAAGGAATTTGGTTACCTTCCCGAGATTTTTAATTTCAAGAGACTTCATATCGTCGAAAAACTTATCCACCAGTTCGTCACTGGTACCGGTTACTAGCAAGTCATCAACATACACTCCGACAATGGTGGTAGCTCCTTCTGATGCCTTGTAGTACAAGCACAAGTCCGTAGAGCTCTGCAAAAAATCCAGTTCCAACAATTTTGCGTGAAGTAACTTGTTCCAAAGCCGTCCCGCTTGTTTCAGCCCGTAAAGCGTCTTCTTTAATTCCGCTTGTTTCAGCCCGTAAAGCGTCTTCTTTAATTTCATACAGAACTTGAAACTTGTTCATTGCCTTGGATTTTTTCGGAAATGTTCATCCCTTGCGGAATATACAGGTAAATTTCGTGTTCTTCTTCGAGCGCCTTGACGTACGCGTTCGGAATATCTCCGTGTTTCGCACATGTACCCCACTTGCACGCCAAACCCAGAATCATCTTCACTGTCCCCATTTCAATCACTGCAGCAAACGTAAGCGTGTAGTCGATACCTAGTCTCTGCTCGTTTCCACACGCGACAAGCCTTGCCTTGTATCTCTCAACGTTCCCGTTTTCCTCCAATTTTGTTTTGAAAACCCACTTAGTGTGAAGGGGTCTACAATTCTCAGGCCGCTTGATCACTTTCCTCACATCATTTCGTTCCAATGCTGTGATCTCTTCGTCAATCGCCGTCTTCCACTTGTCAGAATTCTTGGATCTCATCGCTTGATTGAAGGATTTCGGATCAACTTCGGTGATCAAGTTTAGTGATCCCACCTCCTCGTCTTCAGCCTTTGATTCTTCTTGGTCGACGATCTTGCTTACGCTTTCATTTCTTGTCTTGCTCCGAGTTTGGTGTTGCTCCCGCTGCCACGCCTTCTTCTTCTTGCTTGGCTTGGTCTTCGTTGAAGTGTTGGTAACGTTCGCTCCTTCTTGATCTTCGTTTTCCTCCATATTTTTTTTCACTAATCTGTTCTGATTTTCGTCCAGAGTCTCGATGTTTTTTATATGTTGAGTCACGACAACCTTCCTCTAGGTATACCTTGTATCCTTTCACTTCTTCGCTTTTTCCCACGATTAATCCAATCTGTGACCTGTGTGCCAAGGAATTCTTTCCCGGTTCCTGTACACCGAACATGGTGAGCCAAAAGCGACAATCTCTCCCAAATTCGGTTTGTTGCCAGTAAGAACTTCCAAAGGCGACATTCTTTTTTCGTTTCCGTTTGTCGGGCTTCTGTTCACGATGTATGCGGCATATTGCACCGCGTCGCCCCAGAACGCAAGACTAATGCCACAAGAAAATATCATGCACCGAGCCATATTCATTATGGTTCGGTGCATGCGTTCAGCTTTTCCGTTGCTTGACTGGTTGTTCGCCTCACTCATTTGTCTGATAACACCAGTGTTCTTGCAGAAGGTATCCAGATTCCGGTATTCTCCACCGCCATCCGTTCTTAGTACGTGAATTTTGCAGTTGAATTGTCGTTCGAAAAACGCTAAGAAGTGCTCGAACATCTTTGCAGCGGCGTCTTTTGTCCTCGCTAGAAAAACCCGTACGTAATTGGATTTGAAATCCACGAAATTTATCAAGTACCTGTTTCTAAATCTGTCTCTCGGTGTGATAGGTCCTTTTAAGTCGGAGCATATCACACCACCGATGCGATCCGTAGGCGCGTTTAGGCCGCTGTCTTTCTTCGGTCTGGCATTCTTTGACTGTTTACCTTGTGTGCAGGTAAGACAGTTTAATCTTGTCTTGTCAGTGAGTAGGATGCCAAAACTTGGATCCGTCGCCATTCGTTCGATGGCATCGTAGTTTAGATGTCCGAGCCTTGCATGAAAATGCATTAGAGACCCTTTTTGAACATCAGTTCCGTTGTTTGCTTCTTTCTCATTGTCTTCCAAAACTGTGAACACTGTTTCTTCGATCTTTTTACGCTCCTTCTTAACTTCGACATCCACAGTGAACACTTTATTTTTTTCACATCGAAAATTGCTTCGCCACTTTCTCGGTGCTTCATCACTCTTTTTCCGTCGATGTGCGTCATTTCACAGCCTTTTTCTACGAGTAGACCGTAGGATAGTATATTCCTCGCCAGGTTTTCCACGTAATACACGTTTTCCAACTTAATTGTTCGCATTTTCAAACCGACTTTCACTTGTAACTTGACCCAGCCCTTCTTTGAGATGTTCAGTGTTTTTCCATCTGCCTGAAAACATTTTCCTTTTATATCTTCCGATCCTCGAAGAAACGCATCATCGTTTACGATGTGCATGCTTGCACCACTATCGAGAATCCATTTGTTTTGTTCGAAAGTCGAGTCCTTTTCGACAATTGCCAACGTAAATTCAATCTTTTTTTCCTTCCTTTTCGGGCATTTAGCTCGAAAATGTCCGGCTTCGCCGCAGGCGTGACATTTCCATCCTTTTGACTTTTTTCCACGTAATTAACTGTTTCTACGCCGTAATTTCTTCCTTGTTTCGCATCGCTTTCCACTGCTTGCGCGAACTGGCACAGCTCTTCGGCTTGTCGTAGATAATCCGTCCTCGTGTGATTAAATCTTGCCATCAGAATTGTCTTTAGTTCTGTAGATGCGTAATGCACGATATTATCCACTACCAGCGGTTCACTGCCGCCCACCGCTTCGGAAATGGCCACCAAGTATAAGTAGTGTTCATTCCAATTTCGCTTCGGATGTTTTTTACTCGTGAACAATTTCATCGACTGGGCTGGTGTGATGCTTGTATGAAAAGCATTTAACATCTTGTTCGTGATGTGCACCAGGGTGGGTATTTCACTCCACCATCCGTCCACTTGCCTGTTGTAGTAGCGCTCCGCCGTTCCACTGAGGTAGTGACCTAAAAGATCAACTTTGATTTCTTCGGTCCACATATACCCGCACGCTGATTCCGCAATGGCCACTTGGCGGATGAAACGGGTGCCCCATTGCTTGAACCCAGCGCCCAATCCACGGTATACTTCCGTTCCGTCGAAAACCCTGATGGATTATTTACAATCCTTGGCCGATGGTGTCTTAAAAAGCGGCGGAACGTTTTGCGCTGGAAACTTCATGTCTGGAATATTTTGTCCTTGAAATTTCACGTCCGGGCATCCACCGAGATTTCCAGCAGGACCTTTGAAGTGTTCTTCCGTATGTGGTCTTTTTTCCGGGGTGTTTTCCAAAGAGGCCATCCTCATTTTCGTCCCCAAACGCATCGAGTTATTAAATCCGCAATTCTCCATATCCACGTTATTTCTTGATTCTTCTAGTCGGTCCATTCTGTCCGCTAGTCGCTTCATCAAATCCAGCAACGTCTCTCCTTCCTTCTTCATCTCCGTTTGCTTGTCTTCCAGATTTTCTTGTTTTAAGTCAGCTTGACCCTTTGGGCTCATAACCTGTTGTCCATTCTTGTTTTCCATATTAGCAGCACAATAATGAGAAACTGGAGTCTTGAATAGCCGACTGTAAACAATAAAATCAAACAAACTTCCACAGGAACTTGTTCAAATATAAGTGTATTAAGAAGTGTCATTACTAGTCCTGCGCTTCCCTAGCTACTCGCACAATCCCAAAAGGTAAGTTTCGTAACTTTCCTTTTTGGGAAGTGACAAAAACTATTCTGATAACCGGTCATTACTAATAATAGTCCGTAACACAAAAATAGGTTATGTCCTAAATTCATATTGGACAAAATTACCGAAAATCTCCAATAATGATGTTTCACCAGAAATATCACTGTGGTGGAGCCGATTTCCAAATCCATGACCCCAAGTACCGGCTGGATTGCTCTTTTTTGTTATTTGGGCTAATTCTTGTGATGATGCTACGTATATTGTTGCCTCCTCAGTGTCTTCCTGGACTGTATCGATTGATAGCGACTGTAGTGGGCGCGAGCTTTTCGGAATCTGTTACAATAAAAAATGCAGGTTTAATCTCTAGATTGACGAAAGTAGCTGATATGGTATACTTTCATGTCGTCAAAGTTCTCGTGGTCCACACAGTATACGTTAACAGCAACATATCCTGTCTGTGTGTGGTCAAACTGAAAGATATGAATGCCTGTCAAAAGCCCAGCAAAGTTTCTCGTAAAGGATAGCACATCATACAAATACACAACCTATTTAGCACAGAACACATGCTGGCATGACGTCGCCTTACTTTCGTACAACGATACATCAGACGACTCCATCATTTTAAAACAAGACGTCGGGTCACCGTCAAGATCAGCCAAAATTACTCAATAGTTAACGTTATTTTCTCTCCACTGACCAGAAGCGGAAAACTCCCTGTTTTGCCCGAAAATGTGTTGCTATCTTGCTATCTTCAAAGGCCTCAGCTCGCTTCGGGGTCAGAATCAGGAATCTATCAGTGTCGACAAAAACTAAGCAGCTTTCCTCACAATAATTGGAAAACAAATGCCACGAAATACTCACCGCAACAAACCGCAGTCACATTTTCCTCGATGCATGAATAACTGCACCATACGCTTCCTGTTTTCTACGAAGAGTCAGCATTGGACCATTTATTTCTTTTACTATTTTCTTACGCACTGATAATAGACGTCTTTTCCACCTCCATTCAAGTCACACCGCTCCCAGTTTGATTTTCTCGTATTCGTGGTACAATTCACGCAGCTATAAATGCTCGTCAGCTGTGTACCAATCTACCCGTACACCCCGTGTTTGTACTGTAGTACGTTTCAAAAGCAGATGATGATGTGGATAATCACATCAAGTACCGAGAACCGTCCTCAGACGACACACAGTCGTCCACCAGTTCCACCGTCCAGACCGGGCGCACTCTGAAGATTCGACGACCGTGACAAAAGATCAGCTGGAATATTATCTCTAGGTCCGTTTGCTATTTTGATGTGAAAGAAAAATATCACTGACTATAATTTGACGTAACAGTGACATATGGACAATACTCCGAGGGAAGAGTTTCGCGTGTAGTAGTTGCAAGGCCATGGTATCAAATCTCAATTTAATTGCATTTCATCCATGCAGAAATTTGGTAATTTAAGTGCAGTACCAGCTCTAATATTTTCGTTTATCTCACCAAAATGTGAAAGGGGCTGTCTAAACAGCACACTACATCGCCCCATATTGAAATATCCGAATATCGCGATATTGTGCTTCCAAACAAAGCCTTAAAAATAAATATAGAGAAATAGTAAATAATATAAAATGTAATTTTTATTAATAATAAATATATTTAAGATAATATTATTTGTAATTAGTATTAAAATCGGGTGGACGCTTTTCACGTATTATGTCACTTGCAATTTCTACGATTGCCGGGGCCAATAAATGGTTGCGCAGACCCGACCGTGGTCAAGTAGTACGCTGCTCACTTCGGGACCGGGAGGTCTCGGTTTGATCCCGGGGTCAACCAACTCGGTTGGATTCTAAAGTATAATGAAACGTATTCAACCAATAATGGTTGCACTTCCTTTGGTCTATCTTACCCTAAATACCTTATAATATTAATTTTAAAATTAATTAACATAGTAATCGAAAGACGGACCAACTTGTTTTAATATCAAGGATCAAAATATATTGATGTAAACGATAATAAAAACAAGTTTCATATATTTTCTTGGCACTTTTTACAAACGGGTTTAATTTCTTAAGTGCTGGCGGGGAGGGTACAAAAGGTATTGTTAAACCAATTTGGACAACCCAGCAAGGTTTCCATGGAAGGAATATGGCAGGACAGTAATGATACTGTTGGCGATGCTATTGAAGTATTCCATCCCAAAGTTGTTGCCGGATTTCCGTTTAAACTGAGATTGAGGTCAAAAATACTGATTTTTTGCTATTTATTATATGAATTTTCAAAGGGCTTTTATTTTTTTTACATTTTAGGATCTTATACTTTCCGCTAGCTTCAGTTGTGGCGCCGAAACCACCGTTGACATTGGCAGTCATTTGACGGAACACCGTTAGATAGATAAATTCCGTTCCTGTCTCTGCCTATCGAGGTACTAGGGATAGAGGAAACCATCTTCGCAGAAACAAGTACATTTTTGCTGGACCATTATTCGATGGTTAAAGATGAGATATCTGATGATGCTACAATTTTGTGGTGAAGCAAATCGAGAAAGTGTATACCAGCCGTCTATATTACGACGCTGATTGGTGGATTTCTCATGGATGGGTCGGTTGTAACCGTTGGCAGATGGGACATGCTGGTTCAGCGTTGGGATGAAGTAGGTGATAACGGGCTACAGCGAAAACGTGGAGAAAAATATGGACATGCCGCTGTCGCACATTGTCCCACAGAACAATGGACGGGTAAATATCACGACCAGACAAGAGTATCCAGATAAAGGACCGGGTTGGGTTTAAAGTCGGACTGGTTAATACATGTATAATGAAGCAGGTTTGGTACAGTAGATGTGACGGAACATGATTATTGAAGTCGATTATCGCTGATCCAAGTGGTCCGAGTGACATGGTATTAAGATCTCGGCCAACCGACTAAATGAGTTGGATCAGCCTTAGGAAGCGTATAAAGATACCCTATGTGTAAGATGGTGCGCTTCGGGATATATCAGCCGAAGCGAGATGCGAAGATCAACAAACCGGCCCCGAATCGGCATTAAGGGATCGGATCAAGTCCGACTTCAAGAGAAGGACTGATTCCGAACCCACCCCGCGAGTTTAGCATATGTTGGAGGTTTAGGCCAAGTTTGGAAAAGTAAGGATGCCGATTTTTAGTCGATTCCGAGGTGGTTCGAGGTGATCTCGAGGTGATTCGTAGCTGGTTCGACCTGGTTTCGAGCCGATCCTGTACTGGTCTGGACCGCTGAACTAGAAGGGATCTAGTCATGATCAGTGTTGAAATCGGATGTACAACATCCCGAAAGGTCGATCCTAAGCGAGCTGATACTTGAACAATCGGGTTGGTTGAAGATCAGGCGAGAAACGGGGTCGGGATCGGCTGAAGATCGGTCCAAAGTGGCACGGATGAAGTTGAAGAAGCATTGAAGCCTATGGTCGTACCAGGACAACTTTGTGACAAGAGGATCAAGATTGAAGTATGAGGTTTGTCACATAGGTTGGTGTATGATACATTAGGTATTAGGTATTGCATATACAATAACAGGATTAAATTTACCCCTTAAGAAAAGAGTCACTCCGCCACATGTCACGGTCATTGGGAGCACAGGGTTAACTAGGCCCCTGTAGCTTACCATATCACAGTTAAGACGCTCATTGACGCATTTGGCTTACCGGAAGTCCCCCGACGGTATTGTTTAAGGTTTCAACCCTCACCCCTCACGCCCACGTGTTTGGTACACGTTTAATGGATTGAAATTGTTTTGTGGAGAACACGTTTTGGTATTACTGTGGAAGATCGTGGTTATATCATGTTTTTTCGTGGTTTCTTGGTTATTTCCCGATTATTGGTTGGTCCGGTCGGTTGAAGTATCCCGACCCGGACTTTACGATACTTGCATATAGTATCATCCCCGATTTGTCCTCCGGTGAAGGTTTCCACCCGAGAATACACCCCTTCTCGAGAAGGTCGCGTCCTCCGACCTGATTCGTAACATTTTCCTCATCTAGAGTCCACCTGAGTGAGTGTAACCACCGGGTACACAAGGTGAGATAAAGCTTAATATGGATTCTAACATACATGACGACCGGTCAGAAGATCGGGAGGATCGGATCAGTCATCATAGTGATGATTCATCCGATCGTGACCCTGATCAGGATCAACGGAGTACCCCCTCCGCTAGTTTGTCGTCCGGGCCAGTGGGAATCCGACTTCCCCCCCCCAACGTCGGTTATGGATTTGGAAATCGACTCCACCACAATTTCAATGAAGAAGATGATTATGACTGAAGGGCAATGGCGTGTTATCTACGAATATCTTTTAAAGAGCTGTCGTTGAGAAGCTGCGCTATGGTGCTTTAAAGCCGCATCAGAAGTATTAGGAGCTGGCACGAATACAATCGTTAGTGTATGGACTCGCGGTAGAGAATCGTTGACAATCTATTCGCCAAAGTATTATCTTGAATGTTTGGACAGAGAGGGCGAGAAAGACTTGATATTGATATTGAAAAGTATAAGCGATTGATATACGTTTACGGACCTGTAGTCGCTTTGCGTCGTGTGCTATTAGTGTAACAAAATCGACACTCGACGTTGCCTTACCAAAAAAATTATCAAACGTCGTAAAAATACGATATGCTTTCGACAGAGCTTCTGAACTGTTTTTTTTTCAAGAGCAATCTGTCGGTGTCATCCGGAAATGTGCTATTTCTGTGCCTCTTCCTTCCCGGACAAAAATTCGTTTGTGTCATGTCCGTTTTATACAATCGGATTGTGCTAGCAATACAATCGTTTCCTGTGACATCGATCCTCGATCACATGCAACTCTATGAGACTGAGATTAACGAGGCGCCAAATTCACGCGACGAGGCGCGTCTGATCGAGGCACTCTCCATTGTGATGAGGATGGCGAAGTGATGCAAGATGCTTCGGACAGCATGGATGTCAAAATCCGACTCAAAGACTTGGCCCTGTTGACGATACAAGCGTATGTCTACCACGTCATCAAGACAGCTTCTGCAAGTCAAGAGGAAGCGAGGGTGACCTCAGATCTATAGCCGCACTCTTTTCACCTAAGTGGCAAATGCAAATGCAAATGCAAACGCTGAGGGCTCAGTGAATTTTCGACCGTGGAAGCTTGAACATGACCTCGACCAACGAGGATTTGCCTCTGTGCTCAACACAACAAGCGAAGACATGAAGATGTCAAAAGTGCAGAGCGAAGTGTTAAAGCCCAAGCGTACCCTGACTTGACATGTTTGATTCATATAGAGAAGCAAATTTCGCGCAAGCTAGGCAGCATTTTGTTTGCCTAAAGCGTAGGTTTGAAGTTCGAAGATCGATCGCTGAATCTTGATCGTAAAGTTATTGATCAACGCTAGTCCAACACTTTCCTGCAGTCAGCGAGCGATATCCCATTAGCCCCTAAGCTTCTAGGACGCGAGCATACCACATCGAGCTCATTGACGAGATGACAGATCTAGGCTCCTGGACTGTCGAGCTGAAGCGCGTCAGCTGCACACCTTGTGTCGAAGAAGAAGACTCCTTCACACGAGAGATGGAGCAGATCGAAAACCAGAACGTCTTGGTTCGCCAGCTCTTGGATACGAACTGAGAGCTAGCATCTTGGCTCGCTGAGCTTGGAAACGCACGCTGAACCTGTTTCGGCTTCAACGCGTTCGGGTGAAGCTCGCGGTGAAGGTTCAAGCACTACTAGCCCAGCTCCACCCCCAGGCGAGTCGCAACTCAAAACACGAGGCAATCACCATCAAAGAGTGCTGCAGTGATTTGGTTCGAGTGGTACACCAAGAAGTCACGGGTCTGGGATTCATGCGATGATCGACAATATAAAATTTCTGTTCAAGCAGATTGTTGCGTACATGAAACTGTTCTTGCCCAATGGGTTCAAGATTGACTCATCTATACCGACAACGCCGTGTCTGTCGGGAAGACAGCTGAGACGAGCATGCTTGAGTAGGAGGCATCAAGCGTAAGTACGGGTCAGGGCTTTAGAAGCAGTTCTGAGTCTTACGTCATGATTACGCTGTTTTAAAATTAATAGAGGAGTAACGCACGCGAGTTCCGGTTGGTCAAATTGTTGACCCTGAACCGAAAAAAAACTACAAGCATTTTAGGATAGCTTGTATGATGGGCTTCATTATTTTCATTTGTAATTATAGCCAATTAGTAACTATGTATAATGATTCCAGCCGTGCTTAGTGGTAACTAAAGTAGTGACATTTTACTAAATAAGAGTTTTGATAGTTTATGCTTTATGAAAGAGGAAACAGAATCCCGTCACGGTCGGTGCCTGAATCGCCCCAACGACTGGTGAGTAGGTGTCCTGCGCTGTACTTTGTTAGAACAGTGCCCTGCTGCCCTGCCTTCCACCTGTGAGATTGTCAGCTGGCCACCTCATCCTGCACGCCATATTTATATTAGATGTTAAAATATATACAAACTCCTAGATATAAATGTTGAAGTTGCCTTCAACGTCGTAACCGCCCTGCGGTAGACGCCCTGCTTCTGCACCTCCATAGCGGCCCTTCCATAGGCGCCCTGTGACTTGGGTGTCTTGCAGTCATGCACCTCCATAACGGGACTACCGTAGACGCCCTGCGTCATGGGTGTCTCTTCCTTTTGTAACTGCGTATGCTTCCACCAGCTTGGTCGCAACTTTATGTATCCGGCACCCTGATAATCAACATTGTATGTGTTATATACAGTCATGTTGAAGCTACAGTCTTAACGTATCCTGAAAAAAAACCGATGTTAATTGAGTCTTTCATACAGCGTTCGCTTCTTTAAATTCGAAATTGTAAAAACAAACGGTAGATGCTGACTAACTAATTATTAATAAAGTAAATCAAACCTTAGCGAAAATGCGCACGCTTCAACTTGCTCGTCTTTTAAACAACAGACGTTTAAGCAGCAACATTAGCCGAAATGGCTTTGAACGACAAGCACGCAAATTTATTACCATATATTACCCAGGGACAAATGTAACAAGCCAGGCTCTGCGTTACTTGCGCTAGAGATCCGCCGGTATGTTGCGGGCGACGACGACTTAACGTCGCACTCTTCCTCGTGATGACGGTGCTTGTCGAGCAGAATGGCCGTCGTATAACCGGCGACAGCCTCGAGGCCCGTCATACTGTCCACGGGCACAGTGACTAATGTCGGCTTGTTTGTGGCGATCGGTCCAAGCAAAAGCAGCGAGAAAGGACGCTCAAAGAGGTAGCGTGGAGCAAGGCAAAGCCGGACGGAGACACAGCCTGCACCTAGGCAAAGGCTGAAATCACGGCGCGCAGTGAAGCGAATGGTTTAGGCGAAGAACGTAGAATTGTAAAAGCAGTCGGCAAAGCACCACACGGCGACAGCAAACAGGACAAAGACGCGGTACGCGGCGAGATCATGATGACAAAGGGGCATGGATCGTGACTTCGTCGTTGGCCCCTCCTGTGTAGTAAAATAGCGTTGCGTGCTTACAGCCCTCTTGGGCATAGACGTTTCTTGAGCCGGTTAAAGCTTGCAAAGTGCCAAATGCGTGCTTGACGTTCGTAGCCGATTAGAGCTGTAGAATGGTGCTATTTAGTTAATAACTTAGTATTACCAAGTTAGAGGACTACCGCGTCGGCCCTCAATTTTGTGTGTCGCTTAGTTGTCTTTTAACGTACAATTGAAAAGTATATTAATATATAAGGTTACCAAAATAAATCAGTTCTGACTTCTTTGTAACCTAAATATTATGTATGGTGTCCTACTGTAATTATAGTAAAAACCCGGAGTTTTACCTTTTCACACTTTAGCGTCGATCACTAAATGGGAACAAAATTCCAACACTTGTGGTGTAGTCGCTCTCAGAAATTCTTCCTGAGACGCGAACACCCACGGGGCCCAGATGACTGACTGTCAGAGGGGTACTCCGTCCATTCGAGTCATGATCCGATCCGGCATCCGGCCGGCTGGATCGGTCACTTCCATCCGCTATGTCGTGACGACTTGGATGATCCATGTTAAAAGCTCACCTTGTGTACCCGTCAGTACTGGCGGTTGCGCTCTCTTGATAGACCCTAGGGCGGAAAGTGTAAAGTCCGTCGAATAAGGAGAAGAGGTACACCGAACCTAGTTGGTACGAGCCCGGCTGGTACACCGAACCCAGATCGGCCGGATGGCCATCCATCTAAGCTCACTGGCCGCTGGCGTTAGCACTTCCTTGGCAGCTCCACGTCCGACCCTGGTGCCATCTCCGTCCTCCAAGAAACTCAACCTCCTTCAGGACCCTTCGCCCATACCTTCCGACCAATCCGCCCTTCGGCTGTCCACCATCCGAGGTCATCCCGTTCGCCTAGTCCGCTAGCCCAACTACCCACGTCTTCCATCTGGCCCGATTCCAGGCCTGGCGCCGTCCTGCCGCTGGTAGACACGCTCGGCGACGGCCATCCGGCATCTTTGTCCTTGGTCCAAATTTTCCGCCATCCAGAAGGCGCCCTCTGGAAAGTACTTCACACCTTCCCATCAATTAATTCACAAGTCACTTTACCACACACTCCTTCCGAGAAATACCGGTACAACTCTCCATGCATACACATTTCGGGTCTTCATCAACTTGCATTTACAGTAGCGCAATGAACCATAGTATCCACCAAACCATCACTTGCGCCAAATTTGATCCCGTAACTCTGCAATCTTGGTGCACTCAACTCTTTGTTAGCAAATCCGCTACCATGTCTCCAGTCGCAGTCCCGATATAGACCCACCTATCCAGCAAAGGTAGGAAGTGGATCTGGACTTGCAAGGCGAACTTTCGTAGCTGTAAGTTATAGAACATGGTCTCTCCAGGACATAACCCTGGCGACGAACGTAAACCGCCCGATAAGCCTAGCGGCGGAAGGGAGAATGGGCCTCCTGTGGGTGAAGGGCGAGATGCAGGACATAGGTGAAATTGTCCAGGAATTCTCCTGGGGAAGAGAGTTTACCGGAGAGGGAGAGTGGTGAGATCAGAAAAAATGAAACGGAAGTAATCGACCTAACTGAGGATACATCTGGGGAAGCTATTTTAGAACCTAGTGACATGGAGGGGGTCGTAGAGACGACAGACGTCACCCAGGAGGAGGAAGATGGCGATCGTACGACAGTACCTATGAAAAATAATACATCAGACGAACTGGCTCTCGTGTTGTATCAGACATTGAAGGATGCCGAACAAACCAGGCCGCGATTACAAACGTGGTTAGATTTAACCCATCAATTCTTTAGAGGAACCATTCATTCACTTAAACGCACGAAGAGAGCAGGACGCCATGAGAAGTTAAAAAGATAGAGCTGTCTAACATTGAGCTAGAAAGGCTCATCGACTTATTCGACTTAATATTAGTTACGCACAATCTAAGTT
Organism: Sclerospora graminicola; assembly: GCA_001887855.2. NCBI lineage: Eukaryota > Oomycota > Peronosporomycetes > Peronosporales > Peronosporaceae > Sclerospora > Sclerospora graminicola. Next base: position 14,080 of record MIQA02009263.1, on the reverse strand, counting down.
GGAAGGTATGGAGCCAGAAGGCTTTAGACGCATGGGACCTTGCGCACAAACTATATAAACCTTTGGATACTATCCTGTCATGGAAGATAGGAAGTTGTCAGGTGGAGGTTGCAGTGAAAGGGCAGAGTGTTCTACAAGGGTGGCTTCATAAGATTACGGGAGAGAAACAGGAGATGGCGAAGATAGGACTATTACTAAGGATTATCTTTTCAATCCACAAGTTTACTCTAAGGAAATGATAGCGACTCTTACATAAGTGTACGAATAGGAGTGGAGGGGTAAGGACAAGAAGAAGTTTAGAGATGGAAGTCCTGAGGAGTGGCAAGTAGTGAAAGGGCTAGCTGAGGAAACGATTCTCTCCAGAACACTGCCACAATTCCTAAGGCAGTGCGCATCTATTCGCGGAGCAATTAGCGGCGATTCTAGGGAATAATTATAATCCTACCGATACCATTTTATGCCTACTTCAGCGGTATATTAAGGTAATGAACGTAAGCCCTGATTACGAAGCAAAATTTACGGCTTTTGGAAAAAGGAGAACATACAGCTTGGAAGGACTTGTTCTCGTATATGAACTCAGAAGAAGTAATCAAGTCAACTGGCACGGAGAACACATCCGCAATGGTAAACGGTCAGCAGGACCCTAGACGTTACTAAGGGCACCGCAATAAACCATTCTACACCTCATGAATACTTTACATGAAGAATTTCGACATTTTCACGAAACATCGGCTCCTAAAAGATATGGAATATAAACCGATAAAGCATGAAGTCCGGGATCAACCAAATAATTTGACATCAATTATATTATCCCAAAATGTCCGGGTTTTACAAAAAAAGATAATTAAAATTGGATGTAGGTACTCTTGGCGGAGAGGTGGATCGGAATATAGTGCACAGATAATATTCCTCCAAGAGACACACATTGTTTCGACAAAGGAACGTGACGACGTGACGAAACAATGGGCTTTGCTTTGGGGACAGACTAATCGATCAAAGACATTGTCTTACGTGACGACGTGACGAAACAATGGGCTTTGCTTTGGGGACAGACTAATCGATCAAAGACATTGTCTTACGTGACGACGTGACGAAATAATGGGCTTTGCTTTGGGGACAGACTAATCGATCAAAGACATTGTCTTACTGAAGTGTGCACCCCTTCAAACAAGGAGGAGTAGTGATTTTGATTGCTCCAGCTCTCGCAGATCAAATACACCCATGTTCTGAAACCTTGTGGACGAATCGAGTAATAGCGGTCAAATGGAATGACTGTACTTTAATAAACCTGTACGGACCTTCAAGTGATGCAGCCGACAGGGAATCCTTTTTTGGGGACATAAGGAAAATGTTTCCCAGAAAACCTACGAATTGCATAATTGTAGGGGATTTTAATTGTGTGGACACTCCAATATTAGATCGAATGGGGGGAAATCGATCGATTCGACCAGAAAGTAACGCTCTCTCGAGACTGATCGCATCATGGCACTTATGGGATGCGCGCCTTCTAATGACACCTGTTCTGGGTGAACTACAGCTCGATATTACTGATCACTATACCTTTTGGCGTGGTAATCAAGCGAGTCGTATAGATCGATTTTACGTGTCGGCCTAGTGGAAAACTTGGGTGGTCTGGGTAGCTGTGGAAGCTCCTTCGTGTTTTCCGACCATAATCAAGTTTTTCTATGCCTAAAAGACCCAAGTGTTTCTAGGTCACAGATGTCAAACAGACGAATGCCTTACCCTTTTCCGGGCTCTCGAGAGGATAAAACTCGAAACGTGTTAATGGAAAGGCTAATGAAGACCATGTCGCTTCAAGTCTCCACTCTTACTTGGGATAATTGCATAGATGTTTGTCGAGACATCATATACAAAGTCCGGAGGAAGGTAGCGAGACAAAGACGCAAACGGATGCGGCATTTGCAACGAACAGCTCGGGACAATGCGACTCTTCGCAAACACATAGTTCAGGCCTTAGCGGACGATTTGCATAAAGAAAGTCCTTTCGCCGGGGACTGCGTTTACACAGATCTGCTGCGGATGTTCGTTGGTTATTCGAAAGAATTTCCATCTGGGAACGTGATCAGACAGTGACTAGAATACAAGCAACATCCGGTCCATCTTTCGAGACCTCAGTCTCTATTCCGGATCGGTTTGCAGCTACTTGGCGAAACATCCTTAGCTGCAGTCACCGTGTCGTCAAAACCTCTCGTTTAATGAGTGAAGTGTGTCAATTTATGAAAGTGCCAAGTAATAGAATGGTAACCGAGACACAAAACTCGATGTTAATGGAATACTTTCTCGAGGAAGATGTAGCATGGGCAATCAGAGGTATAGCTCGTAGAAAAGCTGCCGGACATGACGGATTAGGCAACGATTTCTACAAAGATTTCGCGGACATTCTCATCGGACCCTTAACGCGTATTTTTAATGAGATACTAGCTGGAGAAAAACCACCTCAGTCGTTCTTGAAGGCGGTGGTAATACCACTTCGTAAAAAAGGCGACTCCAGTGACGCCCTCGACTATCGGCCAATATCGCTCTTGACAACAGGATACAAATTATTCGCCAAAATTATGGCCCGCCGACTTCAGTCCTTCCTCGGACAGCTAATTGGAGACACCCAACAAGGGTTCGTCTCCCGTAGAAGAATGGATATGGCTGTAATAATGATGCAGACGACCTTTGAGACATATAAGGATTTACGTAAGGAATCAGCAGCTCAAAGCGCAGGGATTATGTTTCTCGACTTCAGCAAAGCTTATGATACGGTTGACCGAAAATTCCTATTCACCGTACTCAGCTTATTCGGGTTCTCTGATTGTTTCAGCGACTTTATGAACAGAATTCATGCTGGGACAACAGCGGAATTCATGGTCAATAATAAATTTTCGACGCCCTTGGAAGTAAGATCGGGCATCCGCCAGGGTTGCCCGTTAGCACCCCTACTATTTATCCTAGCAGTGGAGCCACTGGCTTTGGCGTTATTACAGGAAAAAAAGTTAACAGGGGTAAGCCCTCTAAAATGTGATAGCTCGGTACAACATCGCTTCTCAGCATTTGTGGATGACTCGACGATTTTTGTCCGACACGCGGATCAAGTGCCCGCAGCTCTAGATATTGTGCGGAGATTCGGAGACCTCTCAGGTCTGCACGTCCAACCAGCCAAAAGTCATTTTCTCTTCCTAAATTCGGATTTTGTACCAAAAAAGTGGTACACCTTACCGGTTATACCGGAAGGAGAAACCATTCGATATTTAGGTTATTATTTTGGATGGGCGAATTTACGCAGTGTAAATTGGGCACTACGAATTCAGGGGATTAAAAGACGTTTAGCAACAGCAACAGAATGTGGTACGGCCTTTATGGAGAGAGTTCAATTATTTAATGTTATTGCGATCCCGTCTTTGCTATTTACAGCCCGGATGTTTGATCCGCCCGGGGATGTATTACAGGAATTGGTCCATATCCAGAAAGCCTTTGTATGGAGAAACAGCACCATTGGAGAGAACGAACGTCATAAGATCTCACCGACCTTACTTTTCACACCGCAAGCTGCGGGAGGAGTAGGCCTAATATCGATACCCGTGGCTTTACAGGTCCAAAGATTAAAATTAGCTCATCAATGGTTGATAGCTGCGAGAGACAGCTATCAACAGGCGTGGTTGGACTTACACGGGATTGGTTCCGATTATTCAGCAGGGCCATGGATCTCACCGGTGACTGGTTATAAAGTTTGTCAAGCCGGGAAGTCAGTAAGAGCGGCTAAAACACGAACTGTCGCAAGAACAATCATGGAATGGCTAGGACCGGAAGCGGACCAAAATGAACAGTTACAGCGGTATACTAAAACTGTCTTACCTTTGGTGATACGCAAAATGGAAAATTGTCTGGCAATGAAAAGTCAAGGATTACGTCACTCAGATGTATTCAGTATCACGCTTGATATTGATGCGTATCCTTATCACGGCTTGCTTCCAGGCTCCATGCATTCTTTCTGGGGAACCTACAGGTGGAGCTCTAATCCATGGATACAAGAAGTGCAAGCGACAGTAAGGAAGGTTTGGCAGAAATTACGAAGAGCTTTCCGTAAGCTGTATTTTCACGGGATAGCACCACAATTGCAAACGGTGCTAGCAAAGTGGAAGACCAGATGCACGACGAGTTCCTGGTGGACTGGCTTACAAGATGTGGAGCCTAATAAGGTATGGGACCATGACAATATGCTAACCAATTATCAGGTTTGGGTGCAATTCAGGGCGATAACTATGCAGCTAAATACATTCCATATCCGGACGACCTCCGATAGGAGATGTGAACTAGATAAAACTTGTACCTCAACTAGGACGGACATATGTCACATCCTATGGGAATGCAAACGAGCGAAGGCTTTCTGGCGACGGCTAATCCAGCAGTGGCGAGGAGTTATGATATCAGATACGGAGCTATCTTTATTCGAAACAGCGGTGGTGTCCCGCAAAGCGCCCCCAATAGGATCAAGAATCAAGGAGGCAATGATGCAAAAACATGGGTGGTACGACGACACATATACAGCGGTATTTCAGCGATTGTGGAACGGCCTGTGCGTGTATCGTAGTAGGAGACGAGATTGTTGCCCGACGAGCTGCCTGCGTGGCACCCTCTACAAATCATTAACTATTAATATTAATATTATTAATAATAATAATAGGTAGTCCATTTAGTCCTTAGCTATTGGCTACTATAAAGTTACTGACTCTAATTACAAGTTCTGGATCTGAGTGGTCAGGGGAAGTCAGATGATCACTGTCGTTATGATACGTCTTCTGTCGTGAATGTGCTACTGGATTGTTGAAAAAGCACTGTATGCATAACTCCAACCGCACATCATCCTCTCGCAGTTGAGTCCGTTGTCGTTCCAATACTGCTACTTGACTCAGTTGAGTCTTGCATTGATTCCATATAAAGTCCGTATGTTCATATGAATTTCGCCGTTTTCATTCAAAGATGGCTTCGTTCCGAAGCTGCCGCACCCAGACCTGAGCGATCCCGCTTAATCCCCACCATAGACGCTTATATATCGAGTGTAAATGAATACCGGCTGCCACCCTATACATACTTCTAGTTATGGCGCTTTTCGGATGTCAGGTCTTCGAATATTTTACGACTAGGAAAGACCCGTGCCTTCGACACGTACCTTCCGATGTCTTACACATGCTCGAGCATATGTTATTTAGGAAGAAAAGACATGTTTTCACAGCCAGACTACTTCTACACCTACATGTATGGTTAATAACCCGGATACACACCTTTGGCTCCATAGGCAATGTGGTTCTGCCATTCTCCGTGATGCTGCTGTCCGTTGTCGTTCTCCTCCAGCTGCGCCTACCGCCTTTCAACAGATGGAGAAGTTAGCACTCGAAGCAAATGTCTTTGGATGACTCAGTACATACACATACCTCCTCTGCTTCTCTTGCATGTCTGCCTGCTGCCCTTGCCCTCCGCAACGCGTTTTCCCGGTCGCGTTGAGCGGACGAACGGGCAGCCCAGCGTTCCCGCCGAAGGCGGTTCCGGCGCGTTCTTGCATCTTCTGTGCCTTCGTTAGCATTCATAATGCAACGAAACAAATATTTTCGTACGTTTGTTTTTGCTTTCTTTTTGGTTTGGTGGTTTATGGCCGGGCGGCAGCCAGCCGAGCCATCTCTCAAACCCCCAGATATACCCCACACACCCTGCGCACTATACGGGTGGTGATGTTTTATGCAAGGACGACGGGGGATGTATTTTATTATATATAGATAAAGACAAACGTACCCCTACTGGGTGCACAGGATTGGATGCTGTGCAGATTTTGGTTTGGTGCGCTCTAGGCTAACCCTATGACTTAATCGAATAGGATTCACCAAATGATTAAAAATACTGTAAATGACGTATAACCAGGTATATATTTTTATATCAATGTGGCAGTCTTTGATCTGATGGTCTAATACGAGTATTAAAGATTTTTTTGTCCAATCATATTTACACTATATATTTGACTAAGTCCGATTGGGTGCCCAAATCAATTTTTGGCGGTGACCTTAGAGTTACTCATGTAAAACTGTTTAAACAGCTTACGACAGAGTCATCTGTTTTAGAAATGAGTCACCTTTTGGAATTTGTCAGCGAAATGGTTACGTGCTTGCTCGGCGTTGTCAAGGATGAGATGTTGTCAATAAGATGATGTCGCGCAAATGGAACTGCGCGGGGACGTCTCCGATCCATGACGTTGCCCAGGTGTAATTGTCATCTTGAACAACGTAGCAACAAGAAATGTGCACGATACAGTTATCAAACAGCCATTCGGATAGAAACAGCAATGGATACGGGGTGTTGCTGCATTGCGTTGATCTGTATCATAACTGTAGAATGAAACAATACAGGGCAGCTCTACATATAATGGCAGAAGCAAGAAATGAAGCAATCGACTGGAAAGCTAATGACGCGACAATGACACTTGAGGAAACGCATGTCTAAGTATATGGGAAGACCAACTCCACCCTATCAACTGGTCATCTATGCTAATAGGTATGATCATAGATCAACTGATACGTTGAAGAATCACGGCCCAGTTTGACTCGTCGTAGTAGCTCATCACCACCCTAGCATTACCCGCTAGCTCGACCAGATTCTCCAGTTCACCTTGCTTGAACATGTGGCAATATCTTTGGACAACCACGCACTCTTGCGACTTCGAAGCGAGCTTACCATCCATTGGATCGCCATTCGTTGTATCTTTAATCTCGCTGGGACCCTCGTACTTATCATCGGCAGATTTTGCGCCTGTCAGCCCGTCATGATCAGACACTGCGAAACGCTTGTCGAGATTCCAAGGGACCATAAAGTCTTGCCGGTCATCCTCAAACCGACGACGAGAACCTTTCATCTGCTCATGAGCCCATGCGTAAATAATTCCCTGCCCACCAACGCTCAAAACACGAATCACCTCCTTTACAGCTGCTAATCGGTGACACACAGTGCTAAGATGATGAAGTACCGCAATTGACAGTGCAGCATCACACGATTTCGAGCGCACTGGCACGGCTAGTGCGTCACACACCATCGTTTCAAAGCCGCGCTCGCGACAGATGTTCACAAGACGTGAACTGCGATCACCCCCGACAACGAAACACTGCGATGAATCGACACACTTCAAGTACTTGCCATTTCCGCAACCAATATCGGCGATAATGGAACCACTTGGCAAGGATGCGACAAACTGAGCGACTTTTGGCCATGGACTATGTCGAGTACTGCTAAAGTGTGCCGCTACTGTCTCGTAAAACCTATGAACGTATTGTTGCTCCAATACGGTAGGTGCCAAGCTAGTAACATCTTTCTCTATCGTTTCCTGATCATTGTCGTTCTGCTTTTCACGCCTCAAAGTGTCACAATACTTCGGAAAAGGACACGCACATGGACCTGACTGGATCTTACGAAACGTAATGCTTAGTCTTCGCTGACGGGGCACCTGCTTACCATCGATAACATCATACATGCGAGGAACAATCGCATGCTCCCACATGTACCGACTAGCTCCGCTCATAACAGCAAGAGACCGCGCCGGCAACAGCACACCTTCATTCTGAATGCCATCCGGATGTCGGAAATCCATCACCACTTCGCTGCATAAACTCAATGTTGCAATGGTAGTCGTAAATGCCGAGTGTGTATCCATATGAAAAGCAATTCCCTGTCCAGGTTGATATTCGTTCACGGTGACTTGGTCCGGTTTGTCGCCGTCCATAATGCCACAGTCGACTATTTTGTCAACAATTGGCTGCAATACATCGGGAAGTCGCTCCTGCAATGGCTTATCAGGGTCACACCTTCTTGTATTATAGTTAAATTCGTAACCAAAATGTTGTACTTGTCTTGCTCGAATAGTGTTTGCCCAATGTGCCCCATTTTCTCGTTCAAAGTAGGCAATACACGCAGCTTCCTGCGCTTCCGTGATAAACTCGGCTTTAAATCTCAGTCCTGGAATTCGTTCGCCAAATGAAGAAACACTGCGATGCACATTGTGCACTCTTAGGAATCGATCTCGAGCTTCCTTTTCTTTCCTAGGTATTGCAAACTCGACGTACATGGGACGTCCATTCAGCAGCTCACAAGGCTGTTTATGAAGCAACTCTCGTATCGTTTGTGCCACCTCAATGTCTGACAATTGCAAGAGCACCACACGACGTGAACCAGTTCCATACAGCACACGCTTTACAAAGGAATTAGCATCCCATGACGTAGCGGATTTTGTGGATAGCACTTGAATCAAGAACGGGACAATTTTTGACTCGACAATTGTTATTTCCTTAACGCGACGACTCATCGTGAGCTTCAGATACTCGCTGGGCTGCTCATCAGCGACAAAGTCCGTCAACTGAAGCAGTACGGCGCTCATTACGGAGAAAGTACTTCCTCCGGGGCAAAATAAACGCACGATCGGAATATACAGGTGTCCAAAATAAACGCAACAAATCTAAATTAATAGTATCGGATTATCATCTTATACAAATATTAACTATAGGGGCTCACAATCAGAAGAGAACGGGCGAACTATTGAAAACGGCACATATAAACTTAGAAGTTATAAAAAATAACAAGAAACAATTCAATAGAGTACCTGGGTCGGACCACAGCTTAAATGTCTTAATGTAGTAATCCACTTGCCTCGTAGTATTGCTAAACGACAGTA
>MIQA02009262.1:0-13293 GCA_001887855.2 Sclerospora graminicola | reverse complement strand
TACATATGTTAGAAAGACAACAATAAAGTCCATATCAATATAAAGAAAGATAGTAGAAGTTTGTTCGCACCTAGAAGTGGTAAAACTAATACATCAGATATTAGTATGGGCATTAATAAAAGTAATTATGCTATCCTTCGCACCTGATACGATCGCGCTTCATATACAGACATATATTCGTTTTCTTCATCCCAACTTGTAAATTCTCTTTCTTCCAGCGGAGGTCCAACTGCTGCTTGCTTTTCTCTGTCGTTATTTTTCTGCTCCGTCTTGCGGCTCCATGGGCGGCTCCGACCACTGCCACCCCCCTCCCCCTTGTCGTCATTATAGCTGCTTCCACTCGAACCAGTACGGCTCCTGTGGTCGTCCTCAAAGCTGCTGTCCCCGCTGCCAGACGTCTTCTTGGGGGAGGGTTTCCGGGTACGTTTACTTTTCGCGCCGAAAATTTTTTTTAAATTTTAAATGTGTGGTGGAAGTATACTATACACCGTGCCGTTCGCCGGTCAGAGGGCTGCGTAGAGTTAGGCGGTTGGAGAACATTCCTCGAACATTCTTTATTTCGTCCAATTGCATCATACAGGTTTTACAGTACGTTTTGATTTGTTGGTGGGGTGTCAACTCGTGTCCCACTTGATCCGACTTTTACGGTACTAGTACCGTATACACTGTAGCCGTGTAACATTCCGAAAAGGTTAGGGTTTCACACTGTAACAGTGTACATGAACCGGTATATACAGTACCAGTACCACCAATTCGCACGGTACTTGCAATGTCCTCGCGTCCCCCCGTTTTTCTCGCTGTTTCTCTTGAATGAACAAAGGACTAGTTTTCGTCCTCTTCGCATCGCTTTTCGTCTATGCACGCTGTAATGCTGTGTCGATTCATGCTGGCGAAGGGACTCAAGCAGGAGGTGAGGTCAACCAAAGTTATCGTGGCAACAATGAGGCAACGGATGATGAAAGAACACCGACCAATTTTGTGGCAAAAATTGTGGAAGCAGCCCACTTGAACAACGAACGTAACCCCTTGCCGCCTGGACATCCTAAATTCAAAACAGTTCAGCCGCTAGCTAAAAAACCAGCGAGCGATGCCGCGCGTGTAGCTTACGTCTTGAAAACGTCGGAACCTTTATTAAAAGGTTCCTCCGAGAAGGCTTTAGCACCACCAAAAGGAAATAGTGCTACCCATGTGTCAAAAAAGGAAAAAAAATTGCAGCCTCGACCTCCTACATTCAAGGACAAAATACCATGGACCGGTACCGCTCGTTTACCGCACAACTCAAAGACGTCGGTAGCTTTGTCTCATGAATTTCCCTCTTCCAAGAAGGCTAAAACAGTACCGAAAGAAAAGAGAAAAGAGAAGAGTGCTACCGATGTGTCAGTAATGAAAAGAAAGCAAGTAACGTCTACACCACAGGTAAGGGCCAGCCATGAAAGAGTAATACCACACTCATATGACACCGTGGCGTCGTCAAAAGCTCCCAACCCCAAGGGTTCGCATGTGAATTCATGGAAAGATACTAAGCCATTGAAAGATGCCCGTACACCAACCATGAGTGAACAACTCATTATGTAAGAGCTTCAGCCAGCTCTAGCTATGTTCAAATCACACGATGTCGATCCAAGTAGCATTGAAAAAAAGATTGAGCGTTTGAGACACGAACCAGGTTTACAATACGACCAAAACAAGTATCCTTTTATGGCGCTCGGGAGCCAACTAATTGGTGGCAAAACACCTCCCCTAGGCGACAACCGCCCGAAGAAGAATAGAGCAGAATATTTGGTATATCTCTATTTCGATAACATGGATATGTCGCTCAAGAATCTTATCGATGATGAAAATCTTGATCTTGGCGTAATGAATAAGAAGATGCAATGGCTTGTACAAGAAGCGGAAAACCCCGAGAAGCATTTGGATATACTAGCTTACATGGCCGCAGGGGATCAACTCTTTGTTAAATTTGAAAAGGCAAGCAAAGCGAAGCCGGGCACTGGTGTAGAGATGAATCACCAACTTGGTGTTGCCCCTTCCAATGTTCGTGGTAAGCTGGAAAAGCAAAAAAAGAGAAGCGAGGGTTAGCTACCTAAACACTGTTTTAACAATGGTCGAGGTGTCCTAACTTGTATTTGTTCGAGTCAAACGCTAATAAATAAAGAATTACATTCTGCTCTTTTTGAGGAAGCAGCGAGGCAGTGTTTTGGAAATTTCATATCTTGGATCCGATATGCAGTTAGCGGTCATGACTTAACTGACACACCTCATTTCTTCGCCAACAAAAGCGATTGCTACGCTATTTAGACCACTCATATAGACGAAATGCTGTCGCGTCTCGTACAATGTAGTCTCTGTTAAAATGTGAAGTATTACGGTAACACTAAATTGTTGTTAGTAGACCTCATAATTAAAAACTAACTGGGGACCTCATAATTAAAAAATAGTGTTTTCTTCAAACTAAATTTATGATCAAAGTGGAAGCGGCGCTTGCTCGTGAGCGGCGCCTTACCCGCTAGAAAGCGTTTATATTGCATGTGTAGGAAAGTAGACTCTTGCTTAGGCGGCTGACTCCAACAATGTGGTTTCCGGTGTCCACAGTCCGGTTAGAAACTGTAAGCACGCCTGTTTTTCCGCCTAAGTACTTGACTTAGTCTTGTAGACTTGAGAGGTGCTCTGCTCCGCACCGTCACCAACAGTGACCGCTCGTAGGTTCGTAAGGTAAAAAAGATAATAATATATTTTCATGTTATTAAGTTCAGAATCGTCCTTTATAAACTAAAATTCATATGTAGTGGTCCACGCTGTTTTGCTAACCTGGAATTTCATTTTCACCAAAACATGCCTTCGAATTCCAACACCCCTTCCAAAACTTCGGGACCTCCATGCAACCACATGCAATTTTGCACACCACCACAGGTACGTAATTCCATTCCATATCATCCTGCGCAGTGATGCCAATCAGTTTCAGTCACAACCGTTAAAAACCAATAGAAAAAAACTTAAATCAATCCAATTCGATCACGTAACTCTCATATCCTTGCATCACTCAACGTTTTCGTTAGAAGGTCGGCCACCATGTCAGCACTCGATACGTGCTCCGGCCTCATTTCCCTTTTTCTTGTATAGTCCTCAATGAACTTGAGCTTCACATCGACGTGCTTCGTACTGGCAGCACTTGCTTCATTCAGCAATTGTTTAATGGCAGCCTGATTGTCTATCTTCAAGACAATCGGAGCCCGCAAATTCACACCAATTTCGCCAAGCTACTCCCTAATTCCCAGGGCCTGCTTTCCACCGACAGCGGCAGCCACAAATTCTGCCTCGGCTGTCGAAAGTGCAACTGCGCCTTCTTTTTTACAACTCCATCCTGCCACAATACCATTAACGAAAATCACACTTGCACTGATGCTTTTGCGGTCGACCTTATCGGCCGCGAAGTCAGCATCACTGTAACTAACTATGCGCACAGGCATAGCCTCACCATCATCATGCTTCAGTTTCAACTTCAATGGTTTCGTACCCTTAAGGTATCCCTCAACTCGGATCGCCATTTTAAAGTCGAAAAATGTTGGCGCATGTGTTCGCCTCGTCACCTTGTGCACTGCAAACGCAATGTCGGGACGCGAACACCGTGAGATCCAAAGTAGGCTGCCAACTAACGATTGAAATTCCCTGATCGTAGGGGTTTTTCCATCCTTAATCGTTGCTAGTCGTGAATCCAAATTTTCTGGGACCTCATCCTCCATAACTGGGGTTCTCACGATGTTCGCATCCTTGAGGCCATGCTTGTCTAGCATCTCATCAATCGTGAGTTCTTGGTCGATCCAATATCCACCCTCGGGATCTCCTCCGATCCGCATATCCAAATAAATTTCGACCTCTCCAAGGTCTTTTAGCTCCAGAATAGCCATTTCTTTGAAAAAAATTCTCAACAAGTTTTTTCATCAGTGGCGGTCACTAGTAGGTCGTCAACATAGACTCCCACTAGGACCGAACCACTGTCATCAGTTCGAATAAAAATGCAGGTGTCAGTAAGACACTGCATGAATTTTAATTCCACAAGGGTGTCTCTCAGTAACTCGTACCAGAGACGCCCTGCTTGCTTTAACCCGTAGAGGTTCCTCTCCGATTTTATAACCACATCACTTTCCGTCCTTGCGCCTAGTTGTTCGAGCTTTTCTCCCGATATCTCAATTCCTTGTGGCACCTTTCTTTAAGTGTATCTCGTAGTTTCTTCCGTAGAAGCCTTCGGATAAGCGCTAGGCATATCACCGTGCCGTGCAGGCACCTTCCAGATGATGGCCATAATCAAAATCATTTTTACGTTGTTCAAATCCATCACCGTTGGAAACGTGAAAAGATAATCCTCGCCGAAAATTTGCCGGTCACCCCGGGCTACGAGCCGAGACTTACGGCGCACAACAGTTCCATCAGCTTTCAACTTGGTCTTGTACACCCACTTCGTGGGCAAGGTTTTTTTGTCATCCCTTTTCCGCACAATTTTCTATGTGTCCAATTTTTGTAGGGATTGTAACTCGGCATCTTCTGCCTCCTCCCACTCACTCGACAGTTTGCCCTTATGAGCCTCGAAATAACTCGTCGGGTCGGGTTTCCGACGCCGCTGCACAGTTTTCATGCGCACCCGACTCGACGACCGCAAACGCACACAGCAGATTTTCTTCCTCTTCACGCATACTTTCCGAGGTCTGTACGCTCGGTTCTTGTCCTGCCGGTGCACCTTCGGTTTTATCTCCTTCCGAAGTGCCTTCCCGGTCTTCATGTTTTTTCCTTGTTTTTCCTTTTTGCTTGAGCTTCGCGAGCGCTGCCGCCTTCGGTGTTACCTTCACCCTGCGGCCTGACTTCCTTGTTTCACCCTGTTCGCGTTCTCCGGCGCGCTCTGGGGACGCATTTCGCTTGGATTTTGCGGTTTTTGCTCGCGCTTCGTGTACAGATGCTTCTCCTTCAGGGTCGTCCAGTAGTTTCGCGATCTGCTCGTTTGCAGCTTCGCTCGGGGTATCGATCTGCGTGACATGCCTAGTGGTCGTCACGACACGATCCTTTAATAACAAAACTTTATACCCTTTTGTTTCGTCATTTTTGCCCAAAATTAGGGCCCTCTCCGCGTGCTTCGCGAGTCGCTTCGAATGCGGATCCCTGTATACCATGCACAGGGATCCGAAAACCACAATGTCTCAATGTTCGTTGGCATGTTTGTTAGCATCTGGATCGGGGTGCCTTCCAGGATTTGACCTGGTCGGACTGCGGTTGAGTATGTACCTGGCATACTCCGCCGCCTCCGTCCAGAAAGTTAAGGGCACACCCGATCCAAAGATCATGCACCAGACCATGATAAAAATGGTCCGGTTCATCCTTTCAGCTTTGCCGTTTGACGCTGGTGTGCCGGCCTCAGTAATCTGCCGCCGCACACCCGTCTGCTTACAAAACAGGTCCACGTTTCGGTACTCTTCTCCACCGTCTGTATGCAAGACGTGGATGCGACAATCGAATTCCTTTTCGAACCAGCACAGAAAGTGTTCGAACATCTTTGCGGCACCATCCGTGCCGCAAAAACGCGCACGTAGTTGCTGTAGTGGCCCACGAAGACTACAAGAAATCTGTTTCCACGCCGATCGCGTGCGGTTATTGGGCCTTTCAAATCGCTGCATATTACCCCACCCACGCGATCAATAGGCGCATTTCTTCCAGAATCTTTCTTGGACTGTTTTGACTTGTGGCCTTGCCCTCCGCGAAGGTCAGGCCATTAGGACGTGAATAGTCCGTAATTTTGATGCCTGACCTCGGGTCTCGAGCCAATTTTTCGACTGCATCGTAGGATAGATGCCCGAGCCGCACATGAAAATGAAGGATGCCTTCTTTCACTTCATCCCCTACATCCGCTTGGGCTGCATTCATGACCATATAAGAAAATGTCTTGCCGCAGTCAAGGGGTCTGTTTGCACGCAGATAGGCCACAAACACAGAACCGTACACTTCAACATCAAATAAAACTTGGTTTCAAAAAGCTAGTTCCATTTTTTGCCATTATCCCTTAAGATACACCCTTTCTTGCGTAAACATCCTAGTGATATGAGGTTCTTTGCCAACTTTGGCGCAAAGAAAACCTCCGCAAGCGTAATTTTTGTGTTTCTTCCAGAAATTTCACTTCCGCACAGCGTGACCTGACCAACCTTGGTCACCTGTAGCGTCCCTCCATCTGGGAGCGTCAGTGCGTCACTCTGGCTGCATTCTCGCGCGTTCTCCAGGAGCCCTTCGTCGGATATCAAATGCCGACTTGCTCCACTGTCCACAATCCATAGGTTGTCTATGAAAACTTCCTTTTCAACGCCTTGCGCTGTATATCCACTTGTGGACAGCGCGAAACGTTTCTCTGAGTCTTTTGGGCCTTGTCGCCCCCGTCTTTCACTCCTTTTGTGTCCTCTCTTGGGTTCTTGTTGGGGACAGTTTCGCTTAATATGCCCTTCGACACCACACGCGTTTTCCGTTCTGCTCGTCCGCGGAATTAACTGCAAGTCTTCCAAAATTCTGACGCTTGAATTTATGGGACTCATCGTCCAATTCTTGCGCCCAGGAAATTAATTCCTGCGCGTGTTGAAGATAGTCCTCCTGTGCGGATTATATTGGACCATCAACGCAATTTTTAACCTTGGGGCTGCAAATTTCACGATATTTTTGACAATTAGTCGCTCGCTGGAATCGCTCTCGCGAGCTAGCGCGACCAGGCATAAAAAAAGTTCGGTCCAGGACCTTCTGGGGTCCTTTTCCGCAGCGAAAAGTTGGGCTGCTTGGTAGTGAGAAATTTTCACCTTAAAGGCGTTCAACATTTGCTCCAATACGAAATACAAGCCTGGTGACACTTGCCACCAGGTGCCAATGTTTGCTTGAAAGTACTTAAGTGCAACACCTTCCAGGTGCTCTCCCAACTTGTTTACCTTCAATCGCTCGTTCCACACGAAACCGGAAGCGATTTCCGCCACTTCGACGGCTTCAATGAACAAATACGTCCATTAATATTTCGACTCCAGAAAAATTCTGTACGCTTAACCTCGGAATTTTAATTCCGTTTACGTTTGCCATTGGGTTGCCGCCTAAATTGCCAGGCGCACCCATGCCGGCTGCCACTCCAGGCACTCCTATTCCGGCCGCCATCCCCGGTATATTAAATCCCGGCGCTTGAATTGGTGGTGGGGCCTCTTCGTTGCCTCTCAAACCACCCCCGCGCCCAATACCGTCTTCACCACCGAGGTCGTTCAGGGTAATCTTCATGCCGAACGGCCCGTGGTTTTTTAGGGTGTCCCTAAACGCACTCGCGTACTCAGATCCCTTATTGGACCCTGGCGACGTACTGGGAGCTGACCCTTGCGACCGCGCCTTTTCAACTGCCTCGAGGCGGCGGTCCATGCGCTTGAGGTATTCTAAGATGACCTCCATGTTTGTCTCCGCCTTTTCGGCCTTTTCATCATCCATTATTTCCACGAGAACGAGAACTTAGAATGCGAAAATAAAATCGTAATCGTAAAATGCCAAAATTCCATACGAGATACTTCAGTAATCAAACGAAACCAAGAATACGTGACAGAAACTCTGACCTTAATCACTTCAGTAACAAAATGTGCGGTTAGTGCCCGTAATTCCTTGGGCTCATAACCTGTAGGAAAGTAGACTTTTGCTTAGGCGGCTGACATCAACAATGTAGTGTCCGGTGTCCGCAGTCCGGTTAGAAACTGTAGGCACGCTTGTTTTTCCGCCTAAGTGCTTGACTTAGTCTTGTAGACTTGAGAGGTGCTCTGCTCCGCACCGTCACCAGCAGTGATCGCTCGTAGGTTCGTAAAAAAGATAATGATATATTTTCAAGTTATTAAGTTCAGAATCGTACTTGATAACCTAAAATTCATATGTAGTGGTCCACGCTGTTTTGATAACCTGGAATTTCATTTTCACCAAAACATGCCTTCGAATTCCAGCAGCATGCTCCTTTAATTTAGCGAGGTGTCTTTTAAACGGAACACTTAGAGTGCCTACGCGAGCTGCCGTAGTGGCTTCACTGAGACTAGCGCGAGAGCTGAAAAACCCACGCGGCTTCTTTGCCTCAATCTCAACGGTATATAAGCGTCTAAGTTAATTTACGCTTGGTATGTAAAGGTAGAGTGTGATTTATTTTGATCCGTTTCTAGGTCATTCGGTTATCCCCTTGACTTCTTGGAAATGTCTTATCTACATAGACTTTTGCGAGCGAATAATATATACCATTATATCGGGGAGCTCCGCGCCCGTGTGTTGATGCCACTTCTTTGAAGCTTTGAAAAAATGCGATGTATTTTTTATCCTACTACAGGCAGCGTTGGCAGCACGATTACTAGGTATGATGTAGTGCGGGAACTCGGGCGAGGTGCCACGGCTGTCGTAAAACTCGGCCGACTACGCGGAACGGACGAACTAGTGGCTTTAAAGGTGTTCAAGACATCGCTTCTAAAGAAAATACGAGACGTTAAGCGTGTGGGTAGACGCATGGTGGTGTCGACGGTATTAGACAAAGTGCACGTGGAAATTGCCATTACGAAGTAGCTGCACCATCCGAACCTGTTAAATCTGCTGGAAGTATTTGACGACGTCACAGAGATGCTGGTGCTTATGTTGGAATATGCGCCGTTGGGGCAGGCTATGCAATGGTATACAGAAGAGATGGTTTACAAGAAGACTAACAGCAAAAACGAGAGTACTTGTTTCGCTGAAGAGGAGCTGCGCATTTGTGTGCTTCAGCTTCTTCTGGTACTCCAGTACTTGTATGAGAACAATATTTGTCATCGAGACTTGAAGCCCGAGAACATCTTGGCTGGCCAAGGCGGTATGTATAAAATTGCGGACTTTGGAGTCGCGCACTTCTTCGAAGCGAACGCAAATGAAGTCACAAAAGTTACTACAAGCGACGGGGTCTCTCCAGCAGCGGCGAAGCCGCGAAGGAAGGGCTACGTTTCAACAACAGCTGGTACTTATGCGTTCATGAGCCCTGAAACACTTAAAGGTGGTGAATACGATGCATATGCTGTAGATATTTGGGAGTTGGGCATTACGATTTTCGCCCTAGCATATGGCGCAATCCCGTTTTACGACCCTGATTTTGTGGTACTCTTCAAGATGATTGAAAAGGACCCAATCGATTTTGACAACCAGGCTGAGACCATTAGCTTGGGATGTGGTTTAGTTGATCTGCTACGGGGTCTGCTGAAGGAAGATCCCGAGAAGCGCTGGTCGCTACAAAAGTGCAAAGAACACCCGTGGGTACTGGATGGTCTGTCCGATCCGAAAACGCGGGAGTATATGGAGACGGTTTACGAAGCTGTGACAGTTAGGCCGGAAGATTTAGCGCGTACCGTGACACGCGTGACTTCCTTAAGTGTTGTTTTTATGATTTGAATAATATAAAGGAGGTGAAGGCCCAAGCGGAAACTGACGGCTCATTTTCAGCTCCCTTTATGTAGTCTGTAATTATTCAAACGTCCACTAACTTATACTTCCCATGTCTAGAAATATAAGGCCGCGCGCGTGTCCAGGAATATAAGGCTGAATTGGTTCTAAGTACGACTTTATATATAAATTTCAAAGATACCCCGGTAAGGTCCGATTTTTGGTTCAATTTAAAAGGCAAATATGTGAGATGGTTTACGTGAGCGGCGCGACGAATTCCGCACCAACGCGTTATTTTTGGTCACTGCGACCACGACGACCGCTCGCGCAATCGTTAATTGTACCTAACACCAGCTTGGCGCGGGCTCATGCCCATAAGCGACGTATCTAGCGCTGAGAAATTCAAATATTAGAGTAAGATCCTTGGTCACACCCTTAGACAGCAGAAATATTACGCATTTTTAGAACCTATAAGCGAGTACCTTCTTGCACTAGGCCGCTGACAAGTTTTTGCAGTGCTAGCGGTGACTCGGATCCGTCTGTGTCATTTTGAGAGCTCGGACCCCATGAAGTGCCCGACTTTAATGGCCTTACCACGAAAACCGCTGAGCCGTTTTGAATAAAACAAAATCTCCTCCAATCAGCATGGGCTAACAATTCAAAACGTCCAATCAGCTAGCCTCAGATAACCCCTCCCTGCTTAAAAATGAATTTTAGAAAAAAACGACCTTATATTTCTGGACAGAGGAAGTACTTATATATTTGGCTGGTAGATACCGTCATTATTTTATTGGTTGGTTAATTAATAATAATAAAGGTTGTCTATTTAGTCTTAACTATTAGCTACTATATAAAAAAAACTTGTGAACTCTGGCTTTTAGCTTCGGCTCACGGTGACCATTCGTAGAGTCAGGTGGGGTTGCTGTATTTTTTAACACTGTACTGGACGGTGGCGCTAGATGGATGTTGTAGAAGCACTGAAGACATAGAAGAAACTGAATAATATCTTCCCGGTAGCTTGAAGTTCTACTCTCGTATTCCGCGACAGCAAATAACTGATTTTTACAATGAGAACATATGTACTCCACGTGATCCCATTGCGAGTGTGTCCGACCTTCGAAGATGGTCCTGATCCGCAGTTGCCACATCCACACATGAGATATACAGCAGATCCCCACCAAACTCGTTGGAATAGGCGTTGGTACGAATGAATCCTCTTTCCGCACATGTTCATCATCGCCTTGTCTAAAAGTCAGTGTCCGCGGGCGCTGTCCGCTTCACTATGGCAACCTGATACCTGTGTAGCTCATCCGTCGGAATTGACGTTCCCGTCCATTGTTGAATAAGACGTCTCCAAAAAAAAAAAGATATGTGCCCGGGTAGAGCTCTACATGATGTGCTCGACGTTGGTCTTTTTGCTGTTGCATATTTCATCGAGTATACATAGGTGAGTACCTGTATTCTTAACATAGAAAGTATTTAGCTGTAAAGTAGTCAGACGATAAAGAACCCACACTTGATAGTCTGACAGTATGTGATTGTGCTGCCAGATCCGTTTCGGGGATTGGTTCTGAAGTGTGCTCCACCACTGATCTGGCCATGTTTTCTATCCCATTTTGCTATAACAGGCAAGAGATCGTTTGCCATAGCTTGAAAATACATTCCTTTACTATACTTACGTAGGGACGCTGGTATTCTCCATATTGAACGTAAATCTTCATCTAATGCCCATGGAAAACCATGTAAGTCGGGATGCGGCTTGCAAACGACATATATATTGCTGACCGACATCCACTCAACGATGGCTGGGTCTGTCGACGCGCAAACCTTCCAGTAAATTCCATCTTCTAGCTGCTGGATTCGCGTTGTGTGATCCGTCTCATTGTGCATGCTCTCTGCCAGTCCCGGTTTAATTTTCATCTACTTAAGTTCGGTAAGAATCGAGGGGCAGTATAATAAAGTAATCGGTGGTGGTGGCCCTATATATTGGCCGACATCAATTCAGGGTGACGCGAGAATAATGGCACTAAGCCACCGCTTTAACTTGGCCAAAGTATGTGAAGGTTGGTCCGATTGTGGCACCTGTCAAGTGTACACAATGTTAGAAATCCGTCATATTCACAAAGTAGCAATGGGTACTTCCGGAATCCTGTAGAATTTCCTCGGTGATAATGTTCGCATACGCTCATCCTGAATCCAAGAATTGTCCGACCACTGAAAATCCATCATTTGGGACGTCGGAAATTCGTGCTGAGGGATATTCGTGACATCAACAATGACAGAAAGGACTTTCCGGGTAACATTCCGCGGGATGGGCTGTAGCCTAGTGGACTTGGTCGTCGCATAAGCAGGGGCAGATGCGACCGCGTAAAAATATCCAACAAACATGCTTGAGCTCGAGTCAGTCCAATCCATTGTCCTAATTCCACTTGTAAAGACTTCTTTTTTTCAGTGGTAGCATAATAACCCTTCATGTGCTCTTGCCGTCTAACTCGAGGTGATACTTGACCATTGGATTCATGAAGTAACAAACTTTTCCAGTCTAGCCAAACTGCTTTGTAGTTATCCGGTCCGGCAAGCAGCCACCTAAGTGCGTCTTTCATTCGCTGTACACGTATTGCAATCGGTAAGGCTATTTAACCAATACCTCCCGCTTGTTTCGAAGTGTACATAAGTGTAGGGGAAAATTTATGACTCAGCATAATCCATCGTTGGTTAACTTAGTCCAGATAAACTCTTTTGAATTTTGATAAGCCTCTTCATTATGTCCGTGTGCGGATTGAAAACCTTTGCTGTAAATAGGCACAACAATAGAATTAAATAAAGTGACTCTCTCAACAATCGAGATACCCTATTTGGCCGCTGTAGCCATCCTCCTCTTGATATTCCTGATACGCAAAGCCCAATTCTTCTCTACCATATTGGCATGCTCAACCTCATAACCCAAATATCGTACTGTAGCACCTGGCGCTATGGTTGGAATCCCATGCCATTCAGATAATGTTACTGAAGCGTCGAGAAATAAGAATTTACTTTTATTGGTCTGGATTTTCAATCCTGAAAGCTTACCAAATTAGTGAACCAGTTCAAGCGCTGGCACTATTTGCCTCGCCTTCCCCAAAAACCCAGTCGAGTCGTCGACAAACTCAGGAAATTTGTGAAGCTCGCCATACGGTAGTGTCGTCGGGTTAATCCCTTGTATCACGGGCGATTGCAAAATGGCTAGCGCTAGTGGTTCTACTGCGATTATAAACAGCCGTGGCGCCAATGGACAACCTTGTCTTTATCCGGAGATGACGTCCACTGGATTAGACTTGTCTTTATTAACGAGAAATTCAGCAGTCGTTCCACAGTGGAGATTAATCATTAGTTGTACAAAACGCCGAGAAAACCCAAATAGGGTGAGGGTAGCAAATAAGTAATCTCGATCCAAGGCATCGTATGCCTTAGCAAAATCAAGAAATAAAATAGCTGCCCCGTCCTCAAGTGTGTCAGTCTGAAAACGTGAATTGTTCTTGAGAGTTGCCATCATTATCGTTACAGCCTTGTCCATTTTCCGGCCTAGCACAAAACCGTGTTGTGTCCCTCCAATCAAGGTTTCCAGAAATGCTTGAAGTATCGTTGCTAAAATTTTTGCACGAATTTTATAACTCGACTGCAGCAAGGATATTGGACGATAACCGAGCGCATCCGATGAGTCGCCTTTCTTGCGAAGTGGAATCCTTAGTGCCCGGAGAAAAAATGGCGGTGGTGACTCCCCACATAAAATCCGGTTGTGTCAAAGGCTTCACCAATATAGCTGGGAAATCTTTATAAAAATCATTACTTATCCCATCTTGGCCTGAAGCTTTACGGCGTTCGAAACTCTTTACCACC
>MIQA02009261.1:5929-16475 GCA_001887855.2 Sclerospora graminicola | reverse complement strand
AACGTTCGTTAAGGGTATCGGCAGATCAAGTTACATCAGGGTCACGAATATATCCGATCAGCCGCTGATCGTCCACGAAGACATGATCTTAGGGATGTGGTTACCCGAAGGGAAAGTACCTCGACAGATCGGGTATGTCTCAGTGGGATCACGAAGATATATTGAATGGCAGAATCTGGCTTATCAAGCCACCACAGACCTGATTAGTGACGAAGATTTAGCGGATGAAGATACCTCACCTATGGTCGAGAAGCCGGAATATTCTACGCCGACCAAGCTGCTGATCAGGAGACCGCCGATCGAAGCGATAGGGGAAAGCCGGGTCAAAAAAGGTCCACAAATATTGAATATTATTAGACCCGGCTCACCGAAGACAGCGGGTCCAGAGAGCGAAAATGATGGTGAGGAGTTCAGGAACGATCTTGAGAAGAAAAAGGAGGATGAATCTGCCGAAGTTATTACGGAGGAAGGTGAACCCGAAGTAGATCACCAGTCGGATGACTTACAAGGGGCGACTCAAGATGATACCGATCAGGAAAAGGCAGATCAGATAGATGAACAAGTGTGTATACATGAAGGTGGTGATCAGTACATTGAAGGTATCGAGAAGCAGATGGCTGTTTTACCGGAAGTATCGCCCAATATGCCGGAAGTCACCATGGAGGATCTGCAGGTCGGTGATCCCGAAGTGAACACTCCCGAGCAGATCGATCAGCTAAAGAAGATCATCTGGAAAAGGCGCCACTTACTGATGGGGAAAGGTAACGCCCTACCCCAGCCGCATTCGGAGCTGTTTGTGATATAGACGTGGGAAATGCGAGGCCGATCGCTCAACGTTGTCGTAAAGTTGCACCTCAATACCGGGAAAAGTTATCCGATTTGATCAAGGGCTTGTTGAGTACAAAAATCATCCGACCGTCAACATCGCAGTGGGCATCACCGATCGTGATTGTGATAAAAAAGAACGGGGTCGATATTCGATTATGTATCGACTATAGAATGGTGAATCGCCTCACGAAGTTGATGGTCTATCCGATGCCCCTGATCAATGATTTACTGGAAGATCTGGATAAAGTTTTATGGTTTTGTTCGCTGGATATGGCTAGTGGTTTCTGGGTGGTTTCGATGACTGATCGCGCTCGAGAGATCTCGGCTTTCGTTACACCTTTCGGACTTTTCGAATGGAATCGGATGCCGTTTGGATTAAAGAATGCCCCACAGATCTATCAGAGATTGATTGACAATGCTCTCTATGGATATTTCCAGATCAGTGCTGATCGAGAAGCCACCGATCTACATGATGTGTTTACGGAGGGCGAACCGGACCAAGATCAGGGCCGATCAGTGTTGGGAAGGCGATCATATATAGATGACATCTTGGTCACAGCAACATCATGGGATATGCTGTGCGATAAGGTCGAACGACTCCTGAACACCTGCGAGCGCTGGAATTTATCGATCAGTGTGGTCAAGAGTTTCTGGGGTCAACCCAAGGTCGCCTATCTCGGCCATAACGTGTCGATCCAAGGTTTGGAAGCAAACCCGAAAGATTTGGCTGCTCTCAGCAACCTGCCTTTTCCCCGATCACTGAAGGCTATGCAGTCCTTTCTCGGATCTCTGAATTACTATAGCCGGTTTATCGAAGACTTCTCAATTTACGCCGCTATACTATATGAACTGAAGGAAGTGGATTATCATGGGCTACGAGAACGTGATCGAGTGGGAAGATCACTAAGTGAGACTGATCGCGAAACCGAAGTTACTGAATCGAATCTCAAGACTGGATCACTGATCGATCGAACTGTGCCAGGGTCAGAGGACCATATGAAGCGAGCTATGGTAGCTTTCAGTATGTTGAAGGCGAAGATGATCTCGACGCCGATACTGAAACATTTCGATCCGGAGAAGATTCCCGTGGTGATTCTATACGCCAGTAAATGGGCAATATCGGCCGCATTGGTCCAAGATCACGACGGAATTTATTGCCCGGTGATAAGCCGAACATTAAAACCGAACGAAGTTAACTATGGTATTGGGGATAAAGAAGTACTAGCATTATTACGTGTATTCGATGTTTGTTACTCTCTGCTGGTAACTAGATCGATTAAGGTATTGTCCAGGCGATCTAGTTTGGCTTGGTTACTGTCAACGAATGGTTTAGACGGGAGACTGGGGCGATGGGCAGCGTTGTTATCTCAGTGGACCTTGGAGATCATCAGGTGCACCAAGGGCGAAGAAGAAATTCTTGGGACACTAGCAGCCAGCATCACCCCCCGATCAGAAGTCGATGAAGCTCTGATCGAGGTCGCTCCTCGGAAGCAACCACGGGAATCGATCACTATACCCCCACCGATCGTCGGCTCGGAGGAAAGTCTGATCGTTGTAAGTCGACGGATCGGCGAGTGTGAAGAAAGGCGTGGGGGCGTATAGCGCGTTGTTGTGGAAATTGCTAGAATGGACTGTTATATCTGCTGGTTCAGACTATACTCCGGGTATCACGGTCAATGAAGCCGAATATCGCGGTTTGCTGCTAGGTTTGGATCTGTTGCAAGAGCAAAAGATCGGAAGAGTAATCATATGCGGAGATTCAAACCTGGTAATTCGGCAGATCACTGGAGAGATCGATTGTAAAGCACCGCGTTTGAAGTTGCTGAACGATCGCGTTATGAAGCTTTACGTGGATGGCCAAGTCATGATCTTTTACATGTGAAACGCGATTGGAATCGGAGTGCAGATCATCTAGCAACTATGACCATGCGTGATCAGACCGGGTTGATAGTTACGGATAAAGCATTGTTGGAAGAATTGGTGGAGATCAATAGACTGCCTGAGCTGATTCATGCGGAAGATAAAAAGGAAGCAGCCCAGATCTCGATCATGACGAGATCGCGAACCAGATCACCACCTAACAGGTCCCTCTCTCGAGAAAGCCTATCAGAAGAAATAGTACAGGAGATGCGGATCGAAAGAATTCTCAAGGCACAAGACGAGGAAAAATGGATCGTTGATTTGAAGGCGTTTCTGAATGGTGATCTGGAGAAGTTGAGCCAGGGTGAAGCAAAAGATTGTGCTAAGATCGTGTTTAACTATGAGATCGACGAAAATGATTTGTTGTTTTACTATGTTCAAGCTGATCAGGCCGATGCAGATCTGGACCGATCGGCCAGGCTCGTGATCCCGGAGACTTTACAAGCTGATATCTTACATCATTATCACGTCAGTTTGGAGGGTGGTCATCAGGGCGTATGTCGGACGTATCACAGGGTTCGTAGACATTTTCATTGGAGAGGTTTATATCGAAGTATCCAAAAGTTTGTTGGGACATGTACGGATTGCGAAACTGGGAAGGGTATGCCGAACATCCGGGGTAGATCACCTGGAAATATCCAGGCGACCTACCCTTTCCAAGTGATAGCGATGGATCACATACCGTCCCTGCCAAAATCGTTCAAGGGCAACACAGAGTTGCTGATCTGGACTGATCTGTTCACGGGATTGGTGATCGCGAAAGCGGGATCTACCCGAACAGCCCAACAAGTCGCTTGCAGTTATGAAGAATGTGTCTTTAGGCGTTTTGGAGCTAGTGAGGTGATCAGGCATGATCGGGAACCAGGTTTCATGGCCGAAGTTTTCCGATCATTCAATCAGATGCTTGGTCAGAAACAGAGCGCGACCATGGCCTACCGTCCGCAAGCGAACGGTAAGGCCGAACGCATGGTACAGACGCTAACCAGAGCTATCAAGATGTATGTCGCGGATTCCGCTCAACAAGACTGGGATGAGTATGCAGAGAGGCTGGTGTTTGCGTTGAACTCCTCTTTCGATCGGATCAGGGGAGATACTCCGTTCTACTTGGCGTATGGTTGGGACCCCCGATCTACCATCGAGTCGGTGATTCCTGTTGGATGTACCCGAGGTCGAGATCGCGAAGCTCGTCGATGGCGTATGGGACTCCAGCGTCACTACCAACATGCGCGGGAACAAGTGAGCGAACGACTGCGGAGGGCGATCCAAGAAAGAGCCGATCGGAACAATGATCAAGCCGATTCCCATAATATCGAACCGGGATCAAGGGTCTGGCTTTACTTGGATCGCGTGAAAAAAGGATATGCCAGGAAGTTAGCACACCTGTGGCATGGACCCTTCCGTATATCCGAATTGATCGGCGATCATGCCGCCCGGTTGATCACTGCTGGTACCGATTACGGAATTTTCCCGATCGTCCACTTGTCGAAGCTGAAGCTGGTCCGGGAATATCCCGATCGCCCAAAAACCAGGCTGTCATCCGATGATCAGCCAAGGTTTGACTTCGACGAAGCTCTCTTGCCCGAGGACAGTTGGGAAAGAACGTTGGACCAGAACGAATTTGAAGTGGAAAAGATTTTGGATACCCGATCAGGCAAGAGGACCCGATTTGGTCGAACCCATCGTGATTACTTGGTTCAGTGGAAAGGTTATGACGATCCCGAGTGGGTAGATGAACGGGATCTGAACTGTGGAGCTTTACTAAGAGAGTTTGAACGTGATCGGGTGAGACGAAATCGATTTGGAGTAATGCAAACCCACGAAGAGGGCAACCAGGAGTCTCAATAGTCTGGGTTGACACATTGTGACAGATCAGCCAAAGGTAATGGTCGAACAGGTGGAGATCAAGGCGGTTGAGCTGGTTCAGAGTCAATGGATATATATTTACATATAATTCACGAGAACTACATTTGCATACATGTGAACGATCGATATACAAGATGGAGACAATATTGGGACCTAAATATGAAGTGTGGATACGGAACGTGAAAGTTATCAAGAAGTTGTCGTGATATATTGATGATAATGGAAAGAACGAAACGAAAGCTAGTTGTCACGACATTCACGGGCCATACTTCGTGCGCAGACGAGAAACGGTGAACGCCGGATGATCCATGGGGCTTGATCGGTACTGGTTCCGCCAAGGCTCTTGGTGATCGGCAAAGATCAAGGCATCACGCAACGTGCCGATCGGAGTTGGATGCCCATAACCGGGATACCACTCCCCGCCGTCAGCTTTGATGCCTCGCGCTCCCGCCCGGCGAACAGGCAGGTGCAGCACGGCAGGAAACAAGAAAGCGTCCAGATCGCACTCGCCACGTTGAATCACATTGACCACATGGTCGCAGATCGCGGCCCAAGCAGCCCCGGCTTTTGTGCGTCGGCGCTTACGAGCATGATAATAATGCTCAAGCCACGCGTCCTTGCGCATCGCCGCCGTGATCGGGAAATGGTGGGTCGCCTCCCATATCGCTTGAACATGCTCTTGATAATATAGGGCCAGACGTCCCTGCAGATCAACAAACCAGGGGCGATTGGGAAATTCCAACCCGGGCATAGGCGTCATGAGGACATCCCACGATGCTGAATCGATCAGAAGCTCGATAGCGCCTCTGGTCAGCACACTCGGTTGTCATTGCGTGTCCTTGGGCGCCGACGACCTAGTTGGAAAGATCCATCCTGGCGGACGGGACACAAGCGAGGGACGAGTTTGTGCCTCGCCGAAAGAACCTGAGGCGTCAGATCCCATACCTGATCGGCACTCAAGGTTTTCGAGTTGTCATGTGAGCAGAAGTCGGTTTGCCCTGCATGACGACGTATAGATCCATGAACCGTTGGTTCGGATTGTAGCTGTAGTCGTCCTGCTCGATCGACGACTTGCTCGCTGGAATGAAGACGCCCGTAAAATTGGGTGGTCGGGTGGTCACCGTCGTATTGACGGGTGGAGGAATGCTGGGAACAGCCGAAGCCGGTTGCCCCTCCTCAAGATCATCTTCGTCCTCGCCATCGGAGTCAAGTAAAGCGACGGCTTGGGTCAGCGAAGTTACGCCTGAAGGTATCACCACTGGAGCTCGACGATCAGCACTGCGCGATCGGGCCAGAACAGATAGCGTCCTTTCGTCCAGATCAGTCGACTCATCGTCCGAATCAACAATAAGACGAGAGCGCTTGGCGGGGGCCATCTTCTTCTTCGACGAGCTGGCCCGTTTACGCTTCGCAGAACTCAAGATCGAGGAGACTGATCTCGAGGCTGGCGGTAAACGGGGTGGAGTAGACGCAGAAGCCGCTGCAGTGCTGATCACGGGCTGATCAGCACCATGGGTCGGCGAGGAAGCGACGGAGAACGTGGGTGATGGCGGGGCAGACTCGGGAGGTTGCGAAGGTGTTCCAGACGGAGCAAGAGAGCTGATCAGCTCAGGAAATCGTTGCAAAGCCGTCCGAAGCGACTCCGAATCGGTGTTCGGGTCGGTCCACCTTTCCATAGTCTGGACCGCAATCTTCCTCAAGTCGGCGTTATGCTGGATCCAGGCGCGATCATCGAGCTCTAGGGTTTCAAGTTTAACCCGAGCAAGATTAAGCTCGCGCCGACAATCTTCAGCTTCCTTCCGACTCTCGCACAACCTTTTCTGTATGTTGGCGCGGCCGAGGCGTGAATCGGAAAGCTGCTTTACCAGGAGCTGGACCTGCTCATCTGAGTAGCGCATCTCGACTTCCCGACGCTCTACGTCCTCGGCAGTGCGGATCTTGTCACGAAGCAGCTGATCATGGTCGAGACGGTGATCATCGAGCTGTTGCAGATGATCCACCATCTCGACCATTGAACCCTTCATTGCCTCGATACGTTCGTCTGGAAGCAAACATGGAAAGTCATATACAGATCGCAGAAGAGACGAATGGGATAAGCATACCTTGATCGCGAACAGTAATAGTCAGCGAACTGATCAACGACTGTAGAGAGGCGACGGTATCCGAAGGCTTGGAGAGGCGCAGAGCAGCGAGGTCAGCTGATAGCTGATCACGCTCCATCGTCAGATTCTGGACGCGGCCTGTCATGTCTTACAGGTCAAGTCTGTCGCGATCTAACCGAAGAGCCTACAGCTGGCTAGCCAGATCGGCAGAATCACGTTCCAAGGTATCGATAACGACCCGACGGCTAAGTAACTCGGCATTAAGCGCCCGATTGGTGTCATATAGAGAAACCAACTCGGGAATTGCGCTTCGGAGTTCCAACCGTAGTCGGCAAGCTTCCATGGACCCCAACGTGAGTGGACCAGATCCCTCCACTAGACGAGCGAGCTGTTCCAAGTAACTGACAGGGCGATCTGAAGAAGGCCGAGCGGGAAGACTCCAAGGCGGACGATACGAAGTCAGGGTCGTCGTTGGACGGATGAGACTGGTCGTGATCGGTGCCGTGGTCGTGATCGGGGTGGTCGCTGGATCAGCCGAACTTGAACTGGGAGGTGAGTCAGTGATCGAAAGGGCAGCCGAAGATGCCGGAGAAGGAAGGGAAGATCGTCTCGAGTCAGCCATGGTAGTCGCCAAAGAGGAAATTTGGAAATGAATGAGTCGAACTGCAGTCGTTGCGCGGCTGCAGTTAGGCTCAGGGGCGGCTGTGGTAAAGCGATCGAAAAATGTTGAGAATGAGGTGGACCACACATGGCCGTTGATTGGTGACGATGGAACACCCATCAACGTGAGACAGTTGATGGGTGGGACAGGCTGATCGAGCATACGACGAAAAGGTAGTGGACAACGGGTGCTCGTGATATGAAGGAATGAGCCAAGCACAGTTACTACGCCCGGTCCCAGATACTAACGGAACAGCGAAGATCACGATCGCGATCGGGATAACGTTTATTAAGTGGAGTTCACGTGGATGTACGACAAGATCGGCAGCAACGATGACTTGGCACGTCAGAGACAGTTATCGGACCGAACTATGAGCAGAGCAGATGTTGAAGGTGAATTTGATACGAAGTTTCGGCCCGATCGGCCAGGCCCACCGATTATACCCCAAAATACGAAGATCAGTGTGGAATTGAATGGGGCATGTGGAATGGCGAGTCGTGCGAGTGATGTCAAGTCAAGGCAAGTGATGATGACCGATGGATTTGCCCAGGGATGACGTGAGAAGGCCCGATCAGGCCCTATCGGCTGAAATCGATGTGATATGGTTACCCCGACAGGGGATGGAGGTCAGGAGTATGGCTGAGCGGGCAAACAAAGTCGTTGTGATGGTGACCCGGAGATTTTCCGAAGTGATCTAGGGCTGATCGCCCTGATCACTGCCCGATCACTCGGCTGATCGCTATGCCTATCATGATCGGGGCTGATCAGCCTCAAACCGGCATCCAGACGCAAAGGCAGGGGAAGTTTTCAGTTAAGTCGGGGTGGATATGAAGTGAACAAGTGTCCGAAGGGCAGATCTCAAATGGTTACCAAGTTGTTTATCGAAGATCGGGATGGTTGAAGATCGTTATAGAAGTCCGGCCGTGATCAGGGCAGAAGTGGTACAGATCAGCTTGAAGGTGCAGCCAGGATGGGTAAGGTGGTGCTATGCAACCGTGCGACGAAGTGAACAGGGTCGAAGTATAAATCAGGCATGAGTTGGTGTATGGTACACTAGGTATAGGACATTGCATATATAATAACAGGTTTTGATTTTCCCCCTAAGCAAAGAGTCGCTCCGCCACGTGTGCGGTCATTGGGAGCACAGGGTTGATTAGTCCCCTCTTGCTCAACTAATTCCCGGTTAAGACGCGCTTAGACGCATTTTGGCTTACCGGAAGACCCCCGACGGGTTTGTTTAGGTGATCGAACCTCACCCTCAACGCACACGTGTTTGGAACACGTCATTAATATTGGAAGGGGTTTTGTGGAGATAACGTTTGTGGATTACTGTGGAAGATCGTGGTTGATCGCGTTTTCTTGGTTTCTTATTATCTCTCTCGCATTGGCTGGCCTGATCGGACGAACTTTCCCGATCAGTGCCTAGATACTTATTAAGTATCGATCCCAACTCGTTCTTCGGTGAAGATTTCCACCCGAGGACACCCCCCGTCTCGAGAAGGTCATCCCCTCCGACCTGATCAAGATCATCGTTTTCGTCACCGAGTCCACCTAGTGAGTGTATCAGCCCCGATCGACGGTACACAGGTGAGATGAAGTTAACATAGATCTTGAGGGCATGAAGACGGCCAGATGACCGGGAGGATCAGATCAGTCACCATAATGGTGATTCATCTGATTCTGATGCTGATCAGGAACGACGGAGTACCCCCTCCGATAGTTGGTCGTCCGGGCCAGTGGGTATCCGGATTCCGCCCAAGACTTTGGGCATGGATTTGGAAACCGGCTCCACCACAACTCTACCCTAGAATACGAAGATCAGGTACAGGACAGAACTGGGTATGCGGAGTGGCGATCCGTGCGAGCATTACAAAGTTGAGGCAGCGGTGAGAGTTGATGGATCCATCCAGAATTGATGCAAGAAGGTCCGATCAGGTCCAACTTCATGAGAAATGCTGAACAGGTGCGATCTTGGCACCCCTACAGGTGATGAAGGTCAAGAACATGGTCGATTGAACAAGCAAAGTCGATGTGATGGTAACCCTGAGGTGTTTCGAGGTGATCTGGGGCTGATCGCCCTGATCACTTCTGCCGATCGCTGTGCTGATCACGACCTGAACCGATCGGCCCCAAACCGACTTCCAGGTGTGAAGAGAGATGGAGTTTTTAGTTAATCCGGGTTGGATATGAGGCGAACAGTGTTCGAGAGGCAGATCTCGAGCGGGTTCCAGGCTGTTTATCGAGAGATCAGGATGGTTGAAGATCGCCATAGAGTTTGACCAAAATCGGGTCAGAAGTGATACGGATCAGTTTGAAGGTGGGTAAGGTGGTACTACGCAACCGTTCGACGAAGCGAACAGGATCGAAGTATGAGGCAAGCACATGAGTTGGTGTATGGTACACTAGGTATAGGACATTGCATATATAATAACAGGTTTTGATTTACCCCTTAAGCAAAGAGTCGCTCCGCCACGTGTCGCGGTCATTGGGAGTACAGGGTTAACTAGGCCCCTGTAGCTCAACTTAATTCCCGGTTAAGACGCGCTTAGAGGCATTTTGGCTTACCGGAAGGCCCCCAACGGGTTTTGTTTAGGTTATCAAACCTCACCCCCCACGGACACGTGTTTGGAACACGTTTTATTATTGGAAATGTTTTGTGGAGATAACGTTTGTGGATTACTGTGGAAGATCGTGGTTTGATCGCGTTTTTTTGGTTTCTCGTTGTCTCTCGTTCTTATTGGCTGGCCTGATCGGACGAAGTTTCCCGATCAGTGCCTAAATACTGAAGTTAAGTATCGACCCCGACTCGTTCTCCGGTGAAGATTTCCACCCAAGGACACCCAAGGTCATCCCCTCCGACCTGATCAAGATCATCGTTTTCGTCACCGAGTCCACCTGAGTGAGTGTAACCACCCCCGATCAATGGGTACACAAGGTGAGATGAAGTTAAGTATGGATTCTATCGCACATGATGACCGGTCGGATGACCGGGAGGATCGGATCAGTCACCATAATGGTGATTCATCCGATTCTGATGGCGATCAGGATCAACGGAGTACCCCCTCCGATAGTTGGTCGTCCGGGCAAGTGGGTATCCGGATTCTACCCAAGACTTCCGTCATGGATTTGGAAATCGGCTCCACCACAATGGTGCGCGTGCCCGGATCACTTG
>MIQA02009257.1:0-13192 GCA_001887855.2 Sclerospora graminicola | reverse complement strand
CCGGTATCAGAGTGCTTGTCTTGAAATGTCTTTGTAACATTGTCACAATCGAGTCCACTGGGTGATGATCTTCACTCACCAAAGCTGCTAATGTCTCGGCAAACAGGTGAGCGCAGAGCAAGTTTCTGGCAAGTTTTAACATCTGCTTTGGTGCCAGCAATTTAACCAATAAGTTTCCACCATATTTGGCCTTCCGCAGGCGTGTCCACTCCTGGGAACTTGTCATGATTGCAGCCCTGGCTGCTGGAGTTGCGACTTGGTTGTACCGGCTTTCCCATATTTCGAGCCATCGAGCCGGGATCTCGTTCATACCATGCAATTTTCCTAGTGATACCATTTGCATCCAGCACTGTTCGCGCCATAATTTCGTCAATTCTACCAAGACAGACTGATCAATGCTCTCCAAAATGTGATATGCCCCGGGAACATCTTTGAGTAAATGTAAAATTCTGTTGGATTCATGTTGGGCTGCTTTCGTCCAGATTGATTTTCTCGAATTCGCTTTCGGGAAGATTATTCCAGTGTTCTTTTCCCACGCTGGTTGCACTCTATCCCACATCTGCTGACAATCTTCTAGCGTTCTATCATCATTGTCTAGTTCTTCGTCACTTTTCTCGAAGTCATCTACTAGTTCCCGTTGAAGACATTGTTCAGGTTCTTGTTCTGGTTCCCTGTCGTGTTGGTTCCGTCTGCAGACTCGTTTATTGCTATAATCGTCTGGCTCTTCGATAGAGTCCATCCCTTCTTGGCTAGTCGATACATTCGTTGGAATATATTCTGAACTAGACGCCGATTGTTCCACCAATAGCGGGGGGGGGATCGTTGAGGGTCAACCAGATTTTATTCACCCACTGACGTAATACCGATTCTGCAATACAGTAGCGTTGCATAAAAGCATCCTTGTTCGTTCATCAGTGAAATCTGCTTTCAGGAGCTGCTCTTGTTCTGGAAGTGATAACCTGGTTACTGTTTCGGTCAAGAATTGTAACACCTCACCCATTCGTGCATCCTTTGTTGCAAGGATTTGAGAAATCTCACATTTGAGATCGTGATGGATGGTTGGGCCATCCAATCTTTCAAAAATATCGTCCATATCACCCTCCCATCCATCGGGGTCCCATGGTGAAAGATTACCATATTGAGATGGTTGCGATCCTGACTTTTCGCCCATTTCTTCTTTTACTTCAGTACGCATGATAGTGTTCTTGCCAGAAGTGTATTCCAATATAGGTGGAGTCAAGTGGTGACTTTCTACCTCACTGTTCTCCATTACCCGTTCCTTACATGCATCCACTTTCACGTCTTCAAAGTCATCATCTTCGCTTGTGACCACTTCCATTATTTCATCTTCAATATATGCTTTGGCCCTACGCCCCCATAATAGTGCTGAGTAATGTTGGTCTCTGAAGTGCAGCACTAGGGGTAGAAGTTTATCGTCTTGTTTTGCTGCCGCGTGACTGCACTGTTCCGACACTTTTTCGATAAAAGCGTCAAGAGTTATTGGGTACTCCCCACTCATAGCGTAACTTCGTGAATTAACTTTGCGAATTTCCGGCGTGAACAGTGAAACTCCAGGCGGTCCTGTCGCCTGCGAACTAATAACATATATGTCTTTTTGAAGGAGCGTACTGATACTTGCTAAAGTATCGTTGCTCCCCCATGCCGTCATGGGAACCCCATCCGATAGCTGGGAACCGCTCTGAGCAAATTCCTTAAAATATAGCTGGAATGCTTTCTTTGATTCCGTTGCAGAAATTCTTGGGTAGCCCCTTCCTAATCCAAGAAGTGTCTGTTTCCTAATTCCTGGTGGATATTTGATATCAAAATCCATCATAGCTCTTTCCAAGCTTCCTTCCTTTATGTGCGTTGCTAATTGTTCCAATATACGTGATAAAGTACTGATGAAGTCAACGCCTGGCAGACCGCGTACACCTGGCAATTACCAGTTGCGGGAGTCTGTACTGCCCGTAGTGATAAAGCTGCTAAAATTTCTGTCATCGTTTTGGTAGTGTTAGGGCTTGGTCGTTTCATCGTCTCCAACCATGTAAAGTCCAACTCCCCTTCTAACTGTTGGACTTCCTCAATAAGAAAAAAATTGTATTGATTTTTTAACCTTGCCTTCCAACACTAAAGAGGCAGTGTTTTTCTTTTGTACGATATCTTTTGGAGCTTTCTTACTGCTCCGTCCTGACTTCTTCCGGGGAGTTTTTTTCACTTGGTCGGAATCTTGTGTCTCTCTATCCATACTTGGCTTGTTTTCGTTCTTGGCTACTACTTCTGACGAAGGAGTCTTCCTAAAATTCGGACGACTGTCCTGTTTCTTCTTGTGCGTTACCATAATCCACGAGGTGTCATCTTTTTTGCTTTCGACTCGAGGTGAGTCCTGAGCTTCAGTCGTTTCATTCCGTAAATCTTCCTGATCTTCTTTCTTGGAGTTGGATTGTTTAGTCTGCTCACGGTCAAAACTGACATCCGTCTGGGCAGTATCAGAGCCGCCTGTGATGTCCGGTTTCCCGTTATCCTGCCTTTTACGATTATTTTCCACTTGTTCCTTCAATTCTTCCATGCTACGAAATGTTGCTGCCGGCAGCTTTAATTTCGCGAGTGCTGCCGGCAGCTTTAATTTCGCGAGTGCTGCCGGTGTGACTTGAATACAGTTGGTTTTGATTAGGTCATCCAATGGGGTCAGACATTTCCGCATTGGATGACCAACTTCTCCTCATCTCAAACACTGTTTACGCCCTTTCATAGTTGGGTGTTCCACGACGATCATCATGTTAAACCATAAAATCCTTTTGGCACCTTTACGGACCACGTTTATCCAAGTCATCTAACTGGAACTCCATACCCAATATTGAACGTAAAAATTCCGTCAATTTCAACAAATCGACCGCCCTTGTTACATTCTTTAAAATGCACGAATAAAATCCTTGTTGTCCAAAACCTTCTCCATTCTCATCAACTTGTTTATCCCATACCGTCTTCCCCTTAGGTCGCCGTTCTTGATGGAGATTTTGTAACACATGGTCATAGCGGTGAAAGGGAACCTTTACTCCTGCAAAGTTTTTCGCCATTTCCCTTGTGAAAAAATGGAAGTATAGCATATGATTACTACCATTGTAGCTTATGTTCTTCACCTGTGCGACCATTTTCCGCAGCTCTGGGCTTCCAGCACCTCGTGTAGTCGCTGCGGTCGCTATACTCTCTTGTATGCTCCTCGTACCAAGAAAAGCCTCTTTCATCGGGCTTTCCCCACGCAAATCCATTGTCAAGCAGCCTTCCACCTGTGCTCTGATCGTATGCACAAGGCCTACTTGATCATCCAGTTTCATAATTCTCTTGATAAATTGTGGCAACCGGCGTGCCACGATATGGCCCTCTACCAGCCTTTGTACAATCTTCCACTCATCCACCGTACCCGTCCTGATTTGCAATGGGGCAAATTTACCATACTCCTTTTCACAAATCGCCCGCAAATGTGAAATTTGTTCCGGCGAGAATATCTCTGTTTTGAACAGGAACGTCTTCAGATTACTTTTGAGCTGTCCATTCTGTTCTTTTGGACCGGCCACTTTGGAAACCCAGCCTTGGAGCGGTTGAGGTTGGTTATCGGCTGTCTTCACCTTTTCCTGTCCAATTAACTTCCACAATAATGTCTCCAACGCTTGATTTGAACGCTGAGCAACTAACGACGCAGTAATCACTTGCTGACGCCACACCTTCCAATCATGCTTGTTTTTGACGGCTAATAGTTCGAACAAGTCTGTAAGTCTTTCCAGTTCTTGTGTCTTCAACTTTGGTAGACGTTGTGCCGATTATGACAGCCGCGACATAGGTCCTTTGGCCTTTACAAAAATTGAAGTGTACAATTCCTGCATAAGGTCCTTCCATGCCTGAACTGTAGGCTTCGTGTTTGGCGTGTGTTCCAACGCCATTTTTAACGCCTCCGCCATATTCGTTGCTTCCATGTGAAGGGGCATCGGCTCTTCCACTGTTGCTTGTTTCGGTGATGAATGTTTGTCTGAAATGTTCTCACCCTGTGACCTTAATGTGAGCGTCAATTTATTTGCTCTTCTGCAGGTGATAACGAACTCTGCATATTGGTCATCACCTGCGTGCGTATGCTCATTATTTGGAGTATATCGGACGGTGCTGCTGACCGTACGCCGACCGATATACTCCCGTCAGACTGGTAGTTATTTATCTCTGCCAATACCGGCGGACTACCGGTATCCACTTCCATCGCTTCAACCTCTGATTGAACCGACGGTACCGGTATCGTTACCTCATACTTCCCTTCATCCGTCGCTTGCTCCTGAGACGTGTATTCAACGTCAGAACGTTGTGATTCCTCCACAATCTCATCCACGATTCCTTGGTCTGAGGTTGGTTCGTGATGTTCAAAAGTATCCTTTTCCATGTTGCAGTAGGAACTTAAGCTTAAGTCAAGTCGTAGTCGATAATGTTGAATATACTTGCACTTGTTTGTTGAAACTTATACCTTACTTTGTCAAGGTATAACAGTCGACGTAGCTACCAAGTTAGACGTTGTCGCGTAGATTGAACACAGGGACTTAGTTAATAAAAAGTGTATTAAGAAGTGATTAAGTATCTACCTAATCAATATGCATGCGAAGTGTCGAGACTCACGAGACAATGTGCAAGCAGTTTTAAAACCTACACTAAAGTTACCTCGAAATAAAGTCGGTTATGGTCCGAATACTTTTCACCCAACTTTACTTAAATATAGCAAAGTACCGTAAATCTCTCAAAAAAGTGCTCCAAAGTAGTACCGTAATAGTAACCATTATGTAACTAACATAATAATTAACAATACCGATATACCGTAAAACTTTTTTTCACAATATGAAGAAGCGGGTCTTTCGAGCCTTTGCTCTGTGTCGGCCCCGGGTCCATTAATGACCCTGGAGTCCTAGTCATTTTCGGTATCTTGATAGCCCTAAACCCTTCCTACTTGAAAGGGGCTGTTTATAAGCAAATTTAGAAACCGAAAACATGGATGCGATTGACTTAAAAATAGCCAAAAAGTTTAAATACCCTTTTGGCGCCATAATCTGATGAATTACGCTACACGAAAAGACGCGAGAACGACGATAATAAAAATAGAGTCCACAGATGATAATAACAATAACATTGAAGACTTAGAGCATGAGTCGCTACAATATGCCTAAAGTATGTCGCTTAATTGCAGTGCTGCGTTATGTTGTACTAAATAATTTATCGTAGGCAGCTGGGTTGGAGCCGCAGCTTCAACGAGACTCGACGGCCGACTGTCTCACGTTCCCACGGCGTCAGCCTACACCTGAAAAAGTTGGATATTATCGCAAGTCCTACTTTTCTGAGCCTGGTACTCGCACAGCACACCCAGGCTTGCTTCAGGACTTGAAACAGATTAATCCCTTGACGAAATTTGGTCTAGAGACTACGACTAGTGACCATGTACCCGAGTGCTTGGTCAGTGGACCTGGTACCGAGTATCAGCGACTCAATCTAGCCAAGATTGAAGCTAATTATCTAAGTCATAAGCGAGAACCACTAGGAAAGTCGTATCTTCGAGGGTACAAACTGCCGGTCCATATGCAGAGACCAGAGTTTGCATTTGGTGTGACGGGGACTTTCAGTGAGTCTGCTAAAGAGCTGCTGTATCCATCGACTTCAGAGAATCTACTGAATAGTCAGCAAAATGAAGAGCATTACAAACGATCACATGGATCTGTGGCTCCAGGAGAACAAAAGTATCGCAAGTATCAGTGGAAAATCGATCCAGGTAAGCATCGGTTTGGTATAAAACCTAATAATCAAGATGCTGGTGCCGTGGCTATAATCCTGAACCCAGAGATCAACGAGATTGCTAGTCCTCCTGCCGTTGCTCTTGAGCATCTCGAAGATCGACGGGACTTGTATGATCATTTAGGCAGGCCAAGACACTTGGGTGCAGCCGATACGGCGAATTTAACAAGCACCCACGTTTTCGGCATTACCACTCAGAGTAGCGAATCAGCCTGGCAATGCATTCAAGGGAAATATACTCCAGAAGAGCAGCAACCTGATACCGATCTTGGTCGCCCAGTGAGTCATGGCTGGCAAAATGCTACGATGGATACACGTTTATACGGTATACCTACAATCCGGAACGATATCCCAGCACCAGCTCAACGTTCAATCGCTGACGATCAAAACTATGGTGATGATGCCAATGCCCAAAGTTTATTGTATCCTGAAGAATATGCGTTTAAAGGCGTGAGAAATGCTGAATTTGCAGCACCACGTGATCGAACGTATCTAAAGGAACTCGTTATGAAGATCGGCCTCTCAAAGTCTGACGATCAGTTCGATTGTATTTGGAATCGAGCAACACAAAGTAAACGATATACGCCCGTTGGGGAGGTCAGCATTGCTGAGTACCGGGACGCACTCAATGACTTTCTCCAAGAGCGTGATAGAGGGAGTAGCTAAGGTCTATTAAGTAACAAAATAGATTCATTCCATTGATTAGTACGTCTGTTTGATCTTCATTACAGTATTTAACTTGTCCGTAAATCCATTGGAGGCGGTGCTACAGGGCCTAAATCTCCGCAAATTGTGTTAACACATGCCCATTCGCCTTCAAAATCGCTCTTCCACATCCGTACTGTGCCATCATCACCTGACGACGCAAGCATCGTGCCTGTGACATTCCACTCTACCCGCCAGACTTCAGAATCATGATGATGCTTCCGTGCAACTTCTTCCACATCCGCTTGCAAATGGTCATCTTGGTGAATTGTGAGGCGCCAAATACGTACCGTACGGTCTTTACTCGCTGTGGCCAATAAATGGGAGGATCGACCCATATTTGGTGCCCAACATACGTCATGAATTGCATCCGAGTGGCCAGCAAGCTCAGCCACGACTTGCCACTTGCGATACGAATTGTTGTATCCCCACACTTTAGCTACGTCACTGTTACCACCCACCATAATCATAGGTACATCAAAGCGCGATTTGTTCCACGATAAACACGTTGCACCATCTTTATCAGCTAGAAATTCTTCTTGAAGTGGCCAATGCGACAAGTTCATGACGTCAATGGCTTCGTACATACGTACAAACCCATCTTCAGAGGCGGAAGCCTGTTGAAAAGAAGAAAACAGCAGAGCAACAACAAGTCAGAATCGCCGTAAGAATTACAAACTTCAACTCTTTTTCTCGATTTTTTTGGATACAAACGTACGAGCCGTAGTCCCAAATGTCGAGGAGCGAATTTAACATCGTGGACAGAATCACGAGCATCAACGAGTTGAGCTTGATTACGCCATCCGTCTCGAAAACCTGTCGTAGGAGTGATGGAAGGCATGACACCGACACTATCGGGACTGGAGACAGGACCCGTGCCAGTCTTGTGGATATACATTCCTTGATCTTCCCAGATTGAGACGGTCCGATCAAAGGAACAAGACGCTAAAATTTGACCAAATTCGGGATGTGCCCATTCAATTTTCCATACACTTGCTTGATGAGCATTCCATTCGTATTCAAGTCGCCATTCTTGTCCAATCTCTTCCCAAATTTTAATTTTTCGATCCGAACTGCATGTGGCCAAGCGTTTGCCATAGAAATCAAAACTCATGTCGTGTATGAAATCTGAGTGTTGCGACGGAAAACGTCGAAAGATTTTCTGGAGAAAGAAATAAGTCATTAGGGGTGGTAGTATGTGAACGTAAAGATGTTCGTACCATTGCGTTCATCTTCCTTGCTAAAGTATTAGATCGAGTATGTACTGTACAGTCCGCGACATTGACTTATCAATTTCTTTTCTATTTCAACGTTTCATTCGTCGAAAATAGATCAGATTATAGCGAATCATTCTCCATTCCCTTCCAAATTCGTCGTGGTTTTGAAATTATTAATACGACCAGAATATTACTTACCGAGGTGCGACACACAATATGAACATAAATTCGGTTTAAGTAACCCACTCACTGGAGCGTTGAAAATCGATTGACTATGTAGTTCAGTGTTTGGCCGGCCTCTGGTCCACTTTTCGAAGCGCCCGAAAGGGCGAAAGCGAAGCATTTGATCAATCTTCCCTCATCACGGAATTTACGTTCATATTGTGTCGCACCTCTGTAAATAATATCCTGGTCGTGGAAGCAAAATGAGGTGCAGTGGAGAGCTCTCGTAATCCGACCTATTTTCAACAAATGAAAAGTTGAATAGAAAAAAATAAGAAATTGACCGAGTTGTACATAGGACTTTAAGGAAAGCATACATATAGGAGGCTAGCTGTTACAGGCTTACACTGTATAAATTGCAAATGAGGAAGTTTGCAATTGGTTAGGAACAAGTGTAATTTGTTCCTCAATAGTTTAAGTAAGATTAAACTTAGGCTCGGACTATTTAGTTAATTAAATAGTCCCTTAGTTATATATGTTAATACACAACTCAGACACGTGGCTGCAAGACGGTAAGTTCAAGAGTGAATATATTATAATTGGTTTCGAGCTAATTACTATAATTAATCCTAAACTAATCATACAAACATGGAGCATAAAACCGATCTAATAATATTAGATCCCCTCTTGGATTCGGTATTTACATCCGAATCGGATTTCCTTGTGGATTATAATAACTTATAATCCAATATTCATATTTCAGATAGTAAGACTGAATTTGATCTGTGATATTTCAACTTAAATATCACTTATGTAATGGTACCCTATTACATCACCCCCAGCTTAAGGTGGTTGGCCAATAATAAATTTTAATATTGGACAATCAATGGTTGGCACTTGTTTGTCAACGATTAAATGTTTACACACCAAACATTACGACCAAGAAACAAAAATCATGGTCGAGACACGCGGCAGCGCTCTTAAGAGTGCTGCTGATTCCGCGAACGAAGCCTCCGCCTCAGAACCACATGCTGAGGCGTTGAAATCAAGCAGTGACGCCGCTAAGGCAGTGTCAAACGAAGGAAGCCCAAGAGACTCGTTGTCTCTAGTCGCAGATGCTGTTGAGGCAGCATTCAAACGGGAACGTGTGGGTGTTGCTAAGGCAGATCCCGCACATTGCCACCTGCCGAGTGGTGGGTGGCGAAGAAGATATCTTCGAAGTTCGGAGATAGTTCCGTCTCCGAAGAGGAGGACGAGGAAGTCACTGTCCTCAACAAGACGTCTGGCGAGCGTAAACTCGCTGGAAACTCATCGCCTAAGAGCGATGCTGGAGTGAGGTCGAACGCTGTCGGTTATGACAGCGACGACTCTTACCACAGGTGGTTGCAAGAACGGAGAGAACTACCTGGACGAAGTCGCTCGCCGGGTCGTGGTAATGTTGAACCGACACGAGATGTTAGAGCAGACGGTGCTCCGCCTGATAAGAAACATCGGACAGAAGTGGCTTACGCCGCTTCTGGATCGTCACATCGTACAGAATAGCGTGTTCCGTGCAAAGTTGGGTATTGGACACCAGCATGGGATACGATGCCCGACAGTGGCGGTCACCACAAACGTGACTGCCTGTATACGCTGTTTGATATCAACGCCCTGGATGAGTGCAAAGACATCCAGGAACGTCGATTCGACTCAAAGTACAGACGATAGACGTCTGTCCTTTATCGTCGTTATTACACGAACCGAAAAGGGTCGCGGAAGAACAGGGACAACACGGACGCCCTGACCAAAGCTGGAATGACTTTGTTGATAATTACAACAAAGGTCCTGATGGTTACGTGAAACGAATTCACATAATGCGCGAGCGCTTTCTAAAGCACTCACGTAAAGGTAAATTTGAGTACATCCATTAAACCTACATCAAAGAAGGGATAAATGTGGTGTCCCTCGTCATCTCGGCTGCCCTTGTTGCCCAAGGGGCGCTCCTCGTCTGACCGAGTAGGATTTGTGGGGATAAAGTGGTTTCTCTGTACCCTCCGAGTTTAAGGGCCTCATTGATGCTCTTAATGCATCAACACCTATCATTGATGTTTCCTCGAGTTTCGAGTTTGAGGAGAGGTATTCTTCTCAAATTCCTTCAGGAGGTCAGGGGCGTCAGATCTCAGAACCTCGATCGGCTCCCAAGAGTCAAACTCTTGGGAATATCCCAGCCGGCGTACCAAGTACTCGGTACGCTGTCCCTTCTTATAGGAACCGAGCGCTTCGCAACCAAGCGCTCGAGAATGTAACGCTCATTCCCCTGATTATCAATCAGTGGCGGCGGGGGTTGATAGTTCCCTCGCCATCGTTGTTACGGAGTATGGTTCGCAGCTCCGTAGTCTCGAGAAGGGTCTTTCTTGCTTGAGCGGCGATATGCCTCATTTTGTAAAGACATATCGTTCCCTTCGGGAAGAGATTCACGTATTCTGGGAGCTCACGTTACCCTTCGACAGAAGAATGATATTCTGCTGGTCGAGCTTGATCGCCACAAGTCAGAGCTTGATCGCCACATGGCAGAGCTTGAGCGGAACAAGGCGGAGACAAACCTTCTCCGCGCAACCCACGATCGGTTGGAAGTCGATTACACGTCTCTTTTAGGAGACTTGAAGAAGCACGGTATTTGCCGTGGGGATGGGTCTCGTCGTAAGACGGAGACGAAAGGTACGGCTTGAGCCTCCCAACGTAGACGGTTGGGTGAAGGCGCATTGCCTCGGAAATGTCTAACTTATAGGCATTCCCCGTCACCTCTTGGACCTTAAATGGTCCAATAAACTTAGGAAGCAACTTCCGTGTAGGGAAGTTGCTAATTGCATGTGTAGGCAGATTAGTTGTTGATAATAAAACTTTTTTTTTAAAGGAGTTAGTATTCTTTCTTCCGGTTCTGTCTGCATTTTGCTTCTGCTTGTCAAAAAACCAGAAGCAAGTGCATCATTCACGTAGCGTATTACAGCTTGGCGCTGTAATACGAAATCATCTACGGTTTTGTTGGCAGTAGGGAGGCTGTCTTCGTCGTCTGCAGCCATTGCTGCGGACACATATTCTTCGTATGCAGCTTCAGTGTTTCCACTGTCGTTATGGTAGGAGACACGTCGAGTTCTTCGCAAGTTGCGGTTGCAATTTGTGCATCGACGCTCTCCAAATTAGAGCCCCCCCCCACTTAGATTTGGCGTACCGCCAAATTAAGCTGAGGTACGTGGATGCCTCAAGGCATTCACAAAAACGGTGTATGCTTTGTCGAAGCATGCACCGAGTTGTTGATAGCAAACGCAGTGAGTGGCAAGAAGTCACACCACTGTTCGAAGGCATGCTCATACGAACGCAGCATGTCTCCTATAACGCGGTTAACGCATTCTGTTTGCCCATCCGTTTCCGAAGTTGACATCTTCAACTACGTTCTCAACAAAGAGAACGTTTCTTGCCAGAAACGTCCTGTAAATCTCGATCCGAGATTATGTTCTCTGGCATTCCGTGTAAACGAAATACCGTGTCAACGAATATCCGTGCGGTTTGCGCGGCAGTGACATTCGCTGACACTGCAGCAAGATGAACCATCATTCTACAAAGACCACGATTCCAGTCTTGCAACTATTGTGAGGCATGAGACCGAAGATAAAGTCCATTCAAATGGACTTCCAACACTCTGTCGGAACCGGCAGAGATTAGAGGGGAGCCTGCGCAGAGTGCGCAGACTTTACGTGCTGGCAAATCTCGCAAGCGCTCACGTACTTCCGTACACATTTGTACTGGTTACGCCAGTAGAAATCGCGTGCGAGAGAAGCATACGTCTTCTCTCGACCTTGATGCCCCGAAATCGGTGCATCATGGTACTCAAACAAAATTTGATGTTTGAGATCATCGTCGTTTGGAGCGACGATGCGACTAACATCATCTTGGTCTGTGCTATAAGGCAACAGACCATCGTGCAATCGATAACGATGCACGCAAGCGCGAAGGAACTCTGGAAGTTCCTTGCGCTTCCGATCAGATTGATTACTAAGGTA
Organism: Sclerospora graminicola; assembly: GCA_001887855.2. Classification (NCBI taxonomy): domain Eukaryota; phylum Oomycota; class Peronosporomycetes; order Peronosporales; family Peronosporaceae; genus Sclerospora; species Sclerospora graminicola. The sequence goes on along the minus strand of MIQA02009257.1, from coordinate 1,260 downwards.
ATCAATCAGCAGACGAGTTTCCTCGTCTGTTTCGTACGCTTGACGTACCTGTCGTACGAGTGACGACGACAGAGCAGTGCAACGTATTGCTGCACTGGTTGCCTCCGTTACAGACGGTTTCGTCTCGTAATCGGGGCAACGTGATAGCGCATCTGCTATCACGTTCAACTTTCCCGGTTTGTATTCACATGTGAAGTCGTATTTAGCAAAGAATGACAGCCAACGTGCCATTCTTTGGGAGATGTGTGGTGAATTCACGGCCGTACGTAACGACGCATGGTCCGTGTAAACCACAAACGGTCTATCTCCTAAGAGATAGATCCGAAACTTTGCCAGTGCGTATTTTATGGCAAGGAGTTCCTTGTCATACACGGGATAGTTGCGCTCGGCTGGGCGCAACTGACACGATTGATAAAAGATTACGCATCACGATCATCGTAATGACGCTGCATCAAGGCACAGCCGATTGCGAAATTGCTCGCGTCGCAAACGACGTGAAACGGTCGCTCATTGTTGGCTGTAGCCAAGACAGGCGCTCCAGTCAAGGTTCGCATGACTGCATCAAAAGCGTCTTGGCACTGGGTATCCCAGTGCCATTCGACATCTTTCTTAAGTAATTGAGAAAGAGGTCGAATGAGACCAGCATAATTGCACGAGTACTTGTGCAAATATGTTGCCAACCCAAGGAACTCACGAAATTCCTTGACATTGTTTGGCGTAGGCCATTGAACAATCACCCTGATCGTCTTTGGATCAGGGCGCATCCTGTTCTTGCCCAGCCTGTCAAACGACCGCGGTGGACCCATAAGAACTGATCACACTGAGAGTAATCCGGCTGTATCAAAATGGTACAACCCCAGCGTCAGACAGTCTGGTGGATAGCGATGGCGCCACCAGATCTGATCCGACACTTTCAGCGGAAGGAACATCCGCTGATAAGAGTCCAGTGGGACTTGAACACGGAACAGAAGAGTCGTTGCGTGTTGGTAACGTGTGCAACACGGGTGACGAACACTCCCGTGTTGAATTAGCCACGACATACGACGGTCGTGGTGTGGAAAATTTATCCACGGGTGGAAACACCCACCGTGAGAACGAGGTTACCGACACGGACGAGAGTGATTCCCGTGTCGAAGACAAAGACCTCACGACTGAGAGCAGTCGTGAGCGTGAAGACTAGTGACCACCATGATGAAGAAGCCTTGCGCACGGGTGATAACGCTCACCGTGTTGCCAAAAAGGCAATCGATCAGAAGAGCG
>MIQA02009252.1:0-14378 GCA_001887855.2 Sclerospora graminicola | reverse complement strand
AAGGTAGGTATTGGCATCTACTGCAGCTCGACATCGACTAGTAGTCCAAGTGACCTTTTTGACGGATTTTGCTCGTCTCCTTGTTTTCTTCCTTCGATTTTTTTCTTCTGCTCCATCCAATCTATCGACTTGTCGATTTTTTCCTGCTTTCCACGTAAACGACGTGGAACACGAACCAAACTTTGTGAGACGCCATGAGGCAAATCAAGGTTCATTTCTAATAGTTTTAGTGAATGAAGTGATTCAATACGTAGGCGCTTAAAAAACGATTCCAACGCATCTTTTCTCAGTAAATTCTTGCCAACCGTGAAAGAAAACGATCTTATTAGATACTAGTATTCTCATTGAAGAACCGATATCAGATTTTATCGGTCTTCATAACGTTACATGTATTCGATTTTATCCTTCTATGCTACTTCCTCCGGTGCCAAATAATTGAAAGATCGGTTTGAAAGGGTGTGTAAAATTACTGAAAGAAGTAGAAGTCGATATTCAACAAGTATCAATTTAAGCTTATATAAAATATAAATACAATAGTTAAAGTTGTGTACCCTAACCAATCCTTGCAAGATTAAAAAGATTATAAAATTATACAATAAATTATTAATCATGGTATTTACATTGGCCTTGCAAGGAAACATGACCTACGGGGTATGGAGTTTGCTTGAGCGAGTTGTACGTAGAGAATATTCGTCTTATAGAAATAGGAAAGACGTTGTCACCACCAATGACACCCGTTAGCTTAGATGATGTAAACTGCATTCAAATGCGACCGATAGCGGCTTTGCCACGATGTTGGCTTCGGGCAACGGCTGCGCGGCAAAACAGCATCAACCGAACGTACTCGCAGCTCGTGAACATGGGCAAGTCGTTCTTCATCATCCATACTCATCATCCACAAAGAATGATCTCAATCGGACGACAATTGAAGTCGTGGCGGGAGAATTCGGAAATGAGGAGAGGCGATTGCTTCATTCACATGGCCATAACTTTGTTGCTTCCTGTTCGATTTTAAAACGGTTGGTATCAGGTTGTAGCGTATGTAATTGGCTTTTATTATATCCAATCCGATTCGTTGGATTCTTATTATTGGTTGAAATAGATCATTTACAGTGTGAAACTTTCAATTATTTGGCACCGGAGGAAGTATTAGACAGTGCGACTGCCGCCATCCATTGTCCACTAATCTTCCAATATGCTGATCAAGTTATTGTCTCGACCTGCCTACGCTGTCGCGCGCAAGCAGCTCTCGCCCATTTCGGTGGCGCGTTTTAGCTCTGCACGTGACCAAAATCCAAATGTTTTCTTTGACATTTCCATTGGTGGTAAACCTCGCGGCCGTCTAATCTTTGAACTGCGTGCCGACGTGGTCCCAAAGACGGCCGAGAACTTCCGTCAGTTATGCACAGGCGAGGCCGGCGTCGGCCAAGCGGGCAAACCCTTACACTATAAAGGAAGCAAATTTCACCGCATTATTCCCAACTTTATGTGCCAGGGTGGCGACTTTACGCGCGGTAATGGCACTGGCGGCGAGTCCATTTACGGAGCCAAGTTTGCGGACGAAAAGTTCGAGCTCAAGCACGAAGGACCAGGTGTGTTGTCAATGGCAAACGCTGGCCCTAACACGAACGGCTCGCAGTTTTTCCTGACAACCGTCGACTGTCCATGGTTGGATCAGGCCCACGTTGTCTTTGGACGTGTGACGGAAGGTCACGACGTTCTAAAGGCCATGGAAGAGCAGGGATCCGCATCGGGTGCTACATCTTCTGACGTTGTGATTGAAGACTGTGGGGAACTAAACGAGTAAAAATCCTAAGCGACAACAAAAGTTCTTTTTGGACGAGTATTATGATAGCTGTTTTTAGCTAAGACTTAGAGAGAGAGCTGATGTTCGAATGATGCTAGAGAGTTGAAGCTAAAAGCTAAAGTTTACTATTGGGATCTTCAACTGTCACCTTTTTCGCACAGCGTAGCATCCCTTTGTGAACGTTAACGCGTCGACTTTGCCCGCATGTCGGTGAGAGGATTGAAACATGCAGTCGCTTCGATCGCTTTCTTGCCAGTTCCACACACGAAGAAGAGACCCATCGAAGCCTCCAGTGAACAGATAGTTCGAATTGCTACTTAATGGCAGGGCACTGATTCCACCTTGACCAAAAAGTGGGGTAGCGAGAAGCGATAAAGCTCATCAGTTGCTGATAAAACTAGTATCTCCCTTGACTTCTTGGAGAAACGTGCAAGTTGAAGCCTCTCAGTCTGTCCTTGCTTGGGAGGATCTACCATAGAAACCATTTTCAACGAATATGGATCGAAAAAGACAATCTGCTGCCGATCGCCACTGACCACTGCCATCCACTTTTTGTCCTGACTGAATTCCAAGTATCCATCGTCCGGGTCCAAGTCAGCCAGTACCATTTTCACCGGCAACTTGTCGTGCCGTCGTGTGTCATACAAACAAATTTCTTTGCCTGCCCCCGAAGTATATACATGCTGCAACTCTGTAGATGACGTATCCCACCCTCGTAACGTGCCATCACTGGATGCTGTCACAAGCTCACTCTTGACAATTGATATGTCCCTAGACGCGGGCGTGATCTTTGCCGGGTGACAGCGTTGCATGGTCTCAAATCGCTGGTCGGCAATATTTAAGACGCCAATCACATTGTTACGACTGCCAACGAGAACGTTCATTCCGTTTCCAGTTCGATCCAACAAAGTCACGCCAGTTTCCACCTGAACTTCCATGATGCACTTGGAAAATTTCCAATGGCCACACTCGAAGTAAACAATCGTCTGATCCCCTGACGCAAAAGCTCTCATGGACACATAGCAATTAATACGAGCATGAAAGAAGCTGGTGGACAGCGCTATAGTCTGTCTCAAGTCATAGTTAATCACCAGAAGCGTGCCCATGCTGGAAACCACATACACCGAACGTACACGACAATCGACAGTCGACTGAATGTCAACCATCGCATCAAAGCCAATATCAGTGAAAGCAGCTTCACGTGAATGCTCGTTCAGAAGAACCGGACGGCCTGAAAGGTGGCCTGTCTTCAAGTTTACTCGCCAAAAACGGACATTTTCTCGACCACACGAGACGAGATAAAACTGCTCATGCTCTTGTTGTTCATACGGAGAGAAAGCGATTCGATCGATTGGAAAACTCGACGTTTGTCTTCCAAGGAAACGAGCTGCTCTTGTTACAACTGCAGGATTCTTTTCCTTGTTTTTGGTTGCCAAGTGGAAAGCTGAACAATCCCATAAACGGATTTGAGTGCGATAACATTCGTCATGACCGACAACGCAGAGAACGAGACGGCGCTGTAATGCCGCAGAAAAACAGAGTCCATGCACTCCTTTCGGCTGACCTTCGATGACAGTGATACATTCCAGTCGTGCGAGATCCCAGAGTCGAATATCACTTGGTTTGCAGCAATCTTTTGGCATTTTTTCTTCTGCTGAGGCCAAAAGGCGTCCATCGATTGTTAGAGCAAGAGCACAAATGGGAGCGCAATGACCGAATAAAAAGTGTTCTCGTGTGCCGATAGCTCGTCCTCTTGTTCCTTCACGAGCAGTTTTTTCATTGTCCATCTCTCGATAAATGATCGTCGATGAACTTGTATAGACACATGCAGAGCCATCAGGAAGCCAAAGTAACGTACGTGGAAAAGAGTTTGAAAAGCCAGTGATACGATCAAGCTCCAGTACAGAATCAGGCGACTCAGTTTTTGAAAAACATGATCGATTGCAATGTTTTCTTTTCATTCGTCGTGTACATATCGCTGCAAAAGAAGGAAGGGACGCTGCATCAATAGACGAATGACTGGCAGCTCCATTGGCAAGCACTCCAGCGTTGTCGAAAGCTTGGTCTGTCTGCGAAATTGATAATAAAAGAAGAAGAAAAACGAGCAACTTACGTTAAAAAAAACTAACGGCTGCAACTGTAGATAGATCAAACCTTGAACAGGATCTCATTTCGGTCTTGGCGCGCGCTCGCGTCTTTAAACCCATCACGTTTCCGCTCCTTAGGGATCAAAGAACATTTTGTTTCACGCACTCGTCTGCCTGGCTTTGGCGCCATAGCGATACGCAATTCTTCCTTTTTGACCAAATCATGCTGCCGCTGCCTGTCATGATGAAACAAGGAAGAGCCATCTAATGGCACAAGCAGCCAGCAGTAGTGGTGTCCAAATTCTCCAGGAAGACGCAGAGAGCGAGGCAAAGTCTGTTGAAAAAAGAGGATTCAACCAGTATGATCGTGAGCTTTTTGGAACTCCAAATACATCAAATACATACAGCGTACTGTTGGTGTGTATAACGTTGGAGAGACGAAAAGTTTCCGGACGTTCATTGAGGCACACAAGGTGATACTCTAACCAGCATCAATCAATATCAGCACATGATGTTTATAAATGCAACGGTCAAAACCCTTTCTGTACCTTAAGATGGTGGAACGCATCTCTTCCATACTGGTTAAAGGAATGCAATTCCACCAAGCGTACCATATCCAAGACGACCACAGTCCATCGAGCATCCAAGCTGCCAATATCCACTCAAAAATGGTTGCATTTGTCTTACCGGTCATTATTTTTAATTCAACAACTTACCTTAGAGGCACGTGGAATACTGTTCCCGACCTTCGAATCGTACGCGAGATTGAGCTCAGAGTAACGCGCACTGGCGTTTTCTTGCTCGAAATTACGTCAAGATGAATTGTCAACGGCAGATCTCCAATCTGCCGGACTTGGAAATACACAAAGCGTCCAGCAAGACCCAGTCCATGTGTTCCCTTTGCTGTATCTCTACAATACCATCCATCCATAGTAACGTCAGCTGCGTAAGAGGAAAGCCAATCAGTCCATTAAAAAACAACCTGGGGACCCGCAAATAGTTCATTGCAGCAATTGCCCCACGGATTTTAAAAACGTTGCAGTGGATAAACTTGTCTTGGATTTGTTTCACGTGGCCTTGTGAGTGCCAGCCGACGTTGCGATGAGTCATTCCATACTTAATCACGTCCACATAGGGCTCCTGCCACACTACATTCGATCGTCAGAGGCAGTAAGTACCTTTAGATGAAAACAAGACATGTTCAGCTCACATGGCATCACAGCCGAGTCCATTCGAGATCCCATCGCCAACTTGCAACAGACAAAGCCCAGCAGACTCTACCTGACCTTTCAGAGAGAGAGAAAGAGAGAGAGAGAGAAATAAACTGTCAACATCGTCGCGTAAGTTTCTTTAATTTTTTGGGATGTGTATGCCAACGAGACTCTTAGTATAAATGGGCGAAACGTTCGTCAAATAAACTCAAACATGATGCCACTGTCACCGAGCCACTCCAAGTAGATTAGCCAGATCTTTTCGCACAAGACTGGTATCTTATCAATCCAATCGCGAGACCATTCCAAATGCAAGAGCTACACGTAAGCGTGAACAGTGAAAGAGTACTACCGATAGCGTCTTCACTTGGTCGAGAGACCGCTCAAATACTCTTCCAGCTCGTCGAAATCATCTGCCCCGAAATTCATTACATCATCGTCCATCCCACCAGCAGCAGTAGTTTTGGGCGACATTCCTTCCAGACCCTTTAGTTCAGCATCGAGCAGTTCCAGTTGAGGGTCAATCTTGTCATCTGGAAGACCCTCCAACTCACTTGGGAGCGACTGCAGGCCTAGTTCTTTCTCAAGGCTCTTGATCTCGTCGAATTCTTCCAAAATATCAGTGGAATCGTCTGTTTTACCTGGAGCATTGAGCTCAGTAGCAGCTTGTACATCCGGTTCGATCTTCTTGACGTCTGCAGCAGCTTTGGCTAACGACCCACTCGTTAAAGACTCTAGCTCGCTCATCAGTTCTTTGTCTTTCTCTTCATTCCAACTGCCTTTCCGGTTAGATTTTACATTGGAGACATGGTCTTCATTTGTGTCATTGATGCTGAACGAGTTAAGTCTCTGATTCGTCTGCTCTTTCTTCACAGCTTCAGCCTTCGCTTCAAGTTCAGCAGCGGCAGCAGCCGCTTCAGCAACGGCTTTCGCTTCAGCCTCGGCCTTTTTCTTTTGTAGTTGCTCCTCGCGCTGCTTTTGAAGTCGCTTTTTTCGATCTTCAATATCTTGCCAGAAGGCTTCATCACGATGAAGCATGTCTTCGTACGCTTGACGATCTTCCTCATTCAACGACACACTTTCATACTTCGGAGCCTTGGAAGACTCACCACCTGTCATCAAGGCGAAGAATAAGCATGAATAACAAACACTTCTGGTCATCAGAGTACTTACTATTTGTATCTGCTGATAATTTTTCTGTTTCTGTTTCAACGTCTGCGAAAATCAAGTCGACAAAAAAGTCCTGATCGAAGCGAGGATCATTGCACGCACCATCCAACTGCGCCTTTGTCAATCTAAGAATACAGACAAAATATCGAGTGAGATCCCAAAAGCCATAGAAAACTGACTTCAAAAGGGCGACGAAAAAACGTTCAAAATGTACCTCAGAATGCCTTGCGGGACGTAGCCCGTGTGGAAGGCACTGCGGAACATCGAAATGCGCTCTCCCGCATCTGTCAAATGGCGACAGCGAATCAAAATATCTCCTTGAAGCATACAATCCACATTAAACGACACGGAGCCATCGCTTGTACTAGCCCACTGAACCCCGTCACCGTCCCGCATATCACGCCACGTCGTTGTAAATACAAGCTTTCCGCTCTTAAAAATCTGCAAATACGGGCAACATCCTGCTTCCACCTTTTCAACTACATTTTCATCCTTTGTTTTGTCGCCAGCAGCTGATGCTTCCAGGAGCTCAGCACTCACTTCAACTGCGTCGGATCCATCGTCTGTGGACGTGTGTTTTACCTGCTCGAGCACACGTCGCTCTCCAAACACCGGGACAGTATTAATGATCACACGACGTAGCAGCAACGGCGACGAGCGCGGCTTCACACCTTCCATCACGTTGTTAAAATACTGAATATATCTACCGAAATCCAGAGCCACACGTTAGGCAAGAAAAAAAAATCACTAGAATGTGGTATGTTTTCATACCTGCGCTGGGATGGAATCGTGAGCTTTTCGACTGATGTCTGTCGTTTTTCCGCGACAAATTCCAAACTCTCCATGGCATTTGGAAACTCTCCCATCCATGCCAAGAAACACGCAATCACAGACCCGGTTCTCCCTTTCCCGGTAAGACAATGAATGGCAGCCAGATTTTGGTCATCAGCTTGTAGCCAGCTTTCGATCGACGAGCAGATTTTAAACATTAAACCCAGTGGAGGCGCAGGGTGTCCAGGGAACTTAAACTCGAGCACTTGATTGTCAAAGTACGAGTAGTCGTATGTTTCTTCACTTAGATTCCAAATCATGTAATGACCGCCATGTTTTCCATTAAGGTACGTGGCTACCAAGTCAATTGGATTATCCTTCAGCAGCGTGCGATTTGAGCCCAAGTTCATGTTTGGGAACCCCATGGCCACAATGTTTTCACTTACATATGTGAAATTAAGCAATTCGAGGTTGACATCACCCGTTGAGCGGTCCAGTGCGTAGCTTAGTCGGCGCTGTAGAGCATCCATGTCGGCGACATCCAACGCCTTGCGGGCCTTCACGGCGCCCTCCTTGGCTGCTGTAGCAGCCACGGCTTGTGCTTTCTTCATAAACCCCATCATAGTGGCCGCGGCAGCGGAGACAGACTCGGAGTTGAAGCGGTCAGTCAAGGTTGAAGTTAGGGTTGTGGGTTGACTTTGGTCATCAGGGGAAACGTCTTCCTCTCCGAAAAGTGTCGGTGAGTTTGGCGCTGCCTTTGCGACTGATTCTTGCGACGGAATAGTGTCCGTATCAGTGGACGGTGATGCTGTCTTGCTATCGGAGTTGGTGGAACCAGTATAAGCCTCCAGCCGCGTAGCTGCTACGGGGAAGCGCTCCGACAGCTTTCTTAGCATTATCTTTGCTTGTGAGTCAGTTTGAGAAATTTTATTTCTTATAAACAATAATTGAGAAGGGAAATTCAACGGTAATATTTAAGTACATGTACATGTATTACATGTATACTTGAAGTACTTCGAAGTATTATTTTTATTTATTATTGACATATTTTAATTGCTCAACTAAAAAAGAATCAATATAATTAAATTACTCTAAGGAATTAATTTATGAAATAATTTGTATATAAACTATTGATGAGTTATTTATTTTTCTCAAAATAAATAACGATTTGATAACTTTTTCTGGCAATTCACTTTGGCGGTTCTTCACATTCACAGTTCCAAACCGAAGAGTAGGCTGAATTCTTTTCCTATCTTCGTCCATCATTCAAACTCCTAAATCGTGATAAGAGTGGTAGTGAGCTGTTATGTGAAATATCTTGAAAACTATTTGTCTGTCACAGGAGGTTGGTAGGGGCGTCGGGCTTGAGGAAGGTAGCGAAGAAGTGAGGAAGCTGTCGTCGAAGTCGAGGAAAATGAACGTGATATTATTAGTTGGTATGGATAAATATGATCATTTATCCGACAAGTTCCGACACTTTTTCAAGTCTAAGTTTCCCGTTTTGGATAATGTCGGAGCCAAAAGCCTCCGACATTATCCTCCGACACATATAAGAATTTGTATACAACCATATGGTAGGAACATAAAAAAGAGCGCTTAGAGAGCCGGAGCCCACCGGAGCGAAGCGAAGGTCGGGGGCGCGGCGCGTAGCGCGGAGTACAAGCACCTACGGGGAGGGACAATCTATAAGTTAGCGAGCCTGGCGAGAAGCTCGCCCACAATACCATCACAGTATTTCCGACAAGCTAAGTTGTGGCTGCTGGAGTGTTTCCCGCAGAGTAGTGCTCATGTGGAGGCTGCGCTCTTGAAAAAAGGAAGCATGCTTGACAAGTACTGTAAGACACGTCTAGCGATTACGGTTGTAAAGCAAACAAATGGGTGTACAAAGGAAGATATGCATTGACTCATGAGTTATTCGTATGCGCACGCTACAAGTATAGCTGATTATCAAGATGCTGCCCTACTCTCGTTACTCGGGTATATCTTTGGTCGGGCGTTGGACCTGACACAGAGGAAACCTGTCCATGTGTGGAAAGTCCTCTTCATACGCTTCATTCGGATGAAGAATTCACAGGAGAACGGTCTCTCAGTATTCCTGATGCATCAACCGCAACATGTTCGCCCACAGCCCTCGCAGTTGCGCCGGTCATACAGACCACCCAAGCGCATCGCTACTAACTCAGCTCCCCGAGGTCACGGTAAGTGACATCACGGAGATGGGTCCACTGATTCCGCTAGGCGCCGTGCTATCCGGAGCGACTGTCGACATGGACCTGCTCGCCGACAAGCACGGCGAGATGACGGGAAAACAAAAGGGCGGTAAGCTTTATCTGGTATACATAGCTACATCAATTCCACGTTAGGAAAGATTGCTGGATCAGCAGGCGTGACCACTACCTTGACGTCGCATTCATTCCATCGTGGAGGTGCGCGAGCTGCTAATGACAGCCCCGACTTGACACTTCAGTGAATTGTCGACCGGGGTGGTTGGAACCTGTCATCCATGAAGAAGGCAATGAGGTACATCTTCAACACCAAAAAAGAAGACCAAAAAATTGCCAAGGTGCTCAGTGGGTGGGACACCACGGCCGTCGTACCGATTGCCAACTTGTCAAAGTTTGACGCACTTACCCGCGCCAAACTCAATGCGCTCAAAGCGGCCTTGTTTGCCACCTGCTCCGATCTACACAAACAGCAGCTTAACGTACACCCAAGCATCTCCGATGTATTGTGCGCACATCTCATCAAGGCATTCCCTGCCTCCAAGACGATGAACGCAAACACCCGCATCTTAGGTCGTGTTACCGACGCACTGCGCGTCGCCGACATCGAGTACGAAGAGCCCTTGGCTTGGTCTGTACATCTCACAAACGAGGTCAGCCGAGCTAAAGCAGAAGAAGAGGGTGTAGACCTCAAAGACATCGGCGTCGTACAAACACAAGCGGCTGTGATTGAGGATCCACCTAAACTCACAACAACGCTAGCAGAACGTGTCAGGGATGTCGAAGCGCAACGTGACGGTCGCCCGGCAAGCAAGCGAAAGACTGAAGATCAACAACCAAGCGATCGTGGTGGTAATGCACAGCAGCCCCAGAAGCACAGGAAGTCATCACGAACTAACCTGGTCGACGCGTGGTACGAATGGGACGCGTGTCTGGCACACTCGTCTCATCGATAAGCGGAAGAAATCAGAGCTCTGCAGCGTAGTAGGCTTCAAGCTCTTTCGCAGAAAACCCTGGAAGTGCACGAAGGGACCGATGATCTCTTCTCAACGTCGACGGGAGTTCGAGAAGCGAATACATACCTTCTTTGTGCCGCGGAAAATCCGTGCTCGCTCGTGTGGAAGGGTACTAGGAGTATTCCGTGTGCTACATCGCTCAGGCTCGCTAGACATCCACATCCGCGAATTCCATTTGCGAGCTCAAGCAGGGATTGTAGATGATCCCATCCCGCGTATGAGCCGAGCGACTCTCGTCCCTGTATCAGCTGCTTCTTGGACAGCTCCGCCATGGTGCGCACTAGCAACGCCGGCCATAAATAGAAGGCTTCGTATAACCTGTAATAAATTAAGGGTCCGTCTGGTTAAATCCTGGAGTTTTCTGTTTGCATACGCTGTTTTCTACCAATCCACTGGATTTGGTCAAAACAGCGTTCACGATCAAACACTGTTTAAAATTATCGTGGCTGTCTGGTAACCTATCCATGATTTTAATTTGGCAGTTTCATACAAGATAGGTACGGCTGAAGTTAGTCATGGTGAGCCAAGCCATTAAGCAGCTATGAAAGAGCCGTTGCATTTTTAATTCATTATAAATATTTGTTATCTATCTACCTCTGGTGTCTTTCCTATGCTGTTAAGTGCATTCTATCAGACATAACATTGCGTCTTGCGCACCACTTACGCAGAATTAGAAAAGGGTTCTATTAATATTATATAAGTCATGTACCGGTACATAAATCACAATCCCAAGACGATCAAACGCAGCTGTCGGTGCAAAAAATGCACCATTTCAAAAAACCAATCATAAACGAATGGGCCTCGAGAAACAAGACGACGATGACACCGTGGTCGGCGCGGTACTCGTGTCGAAGCTGACGATCATGCCGCCAATAGAAGGCACCTTGCACTAATTATATTCAAGTACTCTGTCACGAATAAGGAAGATTTAGTAAATGCTTTTTTACTCTAAACTTCAAAATACATCAGTTTCTCGACTACAGCGTACCGTAAAAATACATACACTGTTTCGAAATACGACTCCGACCTCGTATCTCGGAAACAGCGGATGGAGGCCAAAACAGCGTTTGAAAACCAGATGGTTGGCGAACCAGACAGCCCACCCAACTCGGCTAAAACAGTGTTTTCTCTGAAACAGTGTATTTTTTTGCAAATCCTGTGAAATCCAGCGGATTTGTGGCCAACCAGACGGCCCCTAAAAACAACTCATGTGCCAACAGTGGTGTGAAACCAAACCATGCATTTTTACTTTTCTTCTTGCAACACTTGCGACGGTGGCCATAAATAGAAGGTAAATAACTAAATAAATAAATCATGCGCCAACAGTGGTGTGAAGCATTTCTCCGATTATACTTTTCTTTTTACTATTACCCTTAAAAACGTTCGTCGCCTGCCCAGATGTCTATCCACCGAGTGCAAGAAAAGGAATTGTGCTCCAAGAAATTATTCAGGGGCTTGGTCATCACAGCTATCCGTGAGATCAGCAAAGAGGGTAAGAAATGTCGCATCAATGACGACGCCATTCGTTATCTTCGACTGAGCATGATGCCCACTGAGGAGGGTAAAGCGCACTTAAGTGAAGCGCTCACTATGCTTATTTTCGCTGTGGCGGCTAAGATGACGAATGCTCGATCCACGACCGTCATTCGAAAGGCCGATATAGATTACTGGCTCGTCCCGAACAAAACCAGTGAAGACGGTGAGTGGATTTGGATCGGTTCGCTCGAAGAGCGTCCACTCTACGGTGCCCGTTGCCTTCTCGACCACAAGCGCATTGACGGGGTAATTTACTACCTGGTTGACCGGCAGCCAACATGGGAAACGCGCGAGGACGTCAGCAACACACTGATCGTCAGCTATTGAAAAAGCGTGACGAGCACTTGTGCGCAAGACCTACATTGACAACGAGGCTAAAAAAGCAGCGAAAAAAGAAACATATTAAAAGTGGCACGTTTCATCAATCTATTACACACACAATCATACGAGAACTAGCTTAAATGCACGCTAAGGCTAACAGCCCGAAGGCACGCCAAGGCTAACTGCACCATCGTTCGCTCGTTGCTTTGTTAGTTATATAAAAAACAGGGTAGGCCACCAACCTTTTGAGTCTGGTCCAATACTTCCGAGGGGAATCAAAACCCTCCAGCAGACGGCCGCTGTTTCGATCCAGCGAGCGTAAGTGCATCTCTGGTGTTGAGCAGTAGTAAGCAAGACCTACGTTGACAACGATGCTAAAGAAGCAGAGAAGTTAGAAACATAATAAATAGCGGCACGTTTTATCAATCTACTACACACACAATCATACGCGAACTAGCTTGAATGTACACCAAGACTAACAGCTCGAAGGCACGCCAAGGTTAACTGCACCATCGATCGCTCGTAGCTTGTTAGTCATATAAAAAACAGGGTAGGCCACCTGTTGCAATAAACACTGAGATAACTCCACGTAACAGTTCCACGTGAAACAAGCATCTTAATTAGTCTGTGTGCGAAAATAGTCTGTGTTCGGAATTAGTCTGGCACAGACTAATTTAGGTGAAGAAAAAATTAGAGAGTTCTCAAAAACTTCCTAATTAGTCTGGACAGACTAATTTGTGTAAAAAAGTTAGGATGAATGGATAACATGAACGACATTTTTTGCGGATGTGGAGAGGGCACATCAAATGTCTCGCACAAATGTGACATTTGTGGGTGTCGGAACCATCCTTTCTGTGGAGTTGTCATCGATGAGGGATTTGCCGGAGCTGTTAGGTGCGTCGGATGCAACGCCCCACCGACCGAAGACAAAGGAAATATTGTGAAGAAAAAGATGCGTTTATCGACAGCTTCGCTAATTGTGGTCGCTTTTGGACGAACCCCAATTCGCTGTATACCTGAGAATGCCGATGAAGAGGCTAAAAGTGATGTTGAAGCGTTGCAAAATGAAAGGCGATTAGAGATAGCAGTTGTGGGTCAAAACGAAAAAGAGATGTGCAGATTGTATCCACCGTTGCTCAGCGTGTAGCAGTTGTCAAGCGCATGATTGAACTCGAAGAGGAAGTTGTTACCAATGTTAAAGCAGCTGTAATTTCGGAGTTTTCTGATGTTTTCACTGGAAAGAAAGCAAATGACCTTGAAAAAGATCGTGTATGGTGGAACAAAAAGAAGTGAAATTATCGCGTTAAGTTCTAAGAAAGGGCAAAAGTTTATCTCAGTGCGTCGCGATCAGTCTTTAAAACGAGTGCAGCTCAAGGTCGTTAAAGGTAGACTCGTTGGATTCAAGGCTTTTGCAAGGCGAAAAATATCGTACCTCGCTCTTTGTCCGAAAAACTTTCTGTGAGCTAGGAAAAACAAGGTTTTATTAATCGAAAAAATGCATTTCACCTGGAAGAGATGAAGAGGAAATTTGACAGTGGAGAACTAGACGAAGATTGTGTTTTCAACATGGATGAAACTCACTTTGTTATTAACATGGATAATGGAAAAAATTTGGACATCAGAGGCGCAAAGCGTGTCAAATATCATGACGTTGTTTCTGGTGGTGAGGGTATGACGTTGGTGGTAAAACTCCGAGGTGGGAGTTGAGCTTGCATTGAGACTCCAATGGTTATATTTACCAATCCAAACTCAAAATATCCTATTAGGGGTGTGCCTCCAACACCCGGTGTTGTATACAGGTCTGGACCGAAAGGATGGATGGATCGTCGAGTGTTTTGTGAGTGGTTGAAAGAAGATTTGTGTGTTCGGCGCGATGCGTACGACAGGGAGCAAGTGATTTTCATGGATAACTTTTCAGGGCACAAAGCTCTAGAATCAATGAAAGAGCCTTCCAAAACTGAAATGGAATCAACGCTACGGCACAAAAAAGTGAATTTACGCTTTCTACCCGCGAATGCAACAGATCTATGTCAGCCCGCAGATGCGATGATTATCCAGAAGCTAAAGCAGGTATGGCGCCTTGAATGGGAAAAGAAAAAGTTGAGTCTCGCCCAAGCGCACAAGTTTTCCAACAAGACAGACGGAAGAGAAGATTGGTCTGGAAAGCTTTTACAACCTGGAAAACCGTTTTTCCTTAAGCTAGCGGCAATGTGCTGCCGAAAGGTGAGTGAAATGCG
>MIQA02009251.1:0-10484 GCA_001887855.2 Sclerospora graminicola | reverse complement strand
GTAGATTCCGGACAGAAGGAGGCTTGGTCTCATTTAAAGAGATTTATTGACGCAGTGCAAGGTCCAGGCGGGTCCAAATTATCCGTTATGACAGATGCGGATGGGGCACATCCTGAAGCCCCCATTTTTTACTCAGGGCTCTCCAACTTGCGAATCGGAAGTGGCTGATTCACATTGTGATTACTATGATTTGTCGAGATTAGACAAACAAAGTAAATGTTAGCTGCTTAAGAAATTGGAATATCAATCTTCAGAGGATCAACCAGTATTAACGGATCAGTTTTCCACAACTAAGTTATTGACCCAAATGGCAGGGGATTCAAGAAATCCAAAAGAAGGCGTGGAGATACCAAAAATACTAAAAGAGACAAATTCAGCTTCAATCTACTTCAGGAAATTCACATCACATTGTTACAAGCTGCACAGGGGATATCACAACAGTGGAGGTACCCTGGAATCAGAGAAATAGTACACAGCAGTTCGCCTATTGGAATATTAATGATCTTAAAAGAGGGTGAGTCCGGAAACCTGGTCACATCGACTATTATTCTTACTCTGGAATACTACTCTCTTGGTCAATACATACGCACCATCAGCAGATTCCTGGGCCAGGGAACAATTTTATAGCCAACTGGAAAATCTTTGATCACAATTTCACGGACCTATGATCCTAGCGGAAGACTTTAACTGCGGTGAGTCTCCAGTCCTGGACAGAATTGGAGGGCACAGATATGACGAAATCGAGAGTAAAGCACTATCCATGCTAGTACAGAAATTCGACTTAACTGATACACGCCTGAAAAAGCGCGCTTTGATTGTCCTTGTCAAGACATTGGTTCTCGGCGTTGCAGAATGGGATGATGAGAAGAAGAAAAAGGCCACGAAGGAAGAACGTAGTTATTTTAAAAACGGAAAGTATATTAAACTAAGTAAATATGGCGCTCTAAATGAGCACTGAGTGGTTTGTGGCCATTAGTTTAGGACAGAGAGTAAAACTATGAATAAAACCTCTACGATTTTGAAATAGGCTATTTAGGAGCTTTACACTGGCTGACACTTATTGACATATGTGCGTATCGAACCAACTCGATTTATAGGTCGTTTGTATTGCGCCAAATTCTACATCATTTCATTTAGGGATCAATTATTTAGCCCCCACCTTTTTGTTAACCAGCCCCAACCCCCGAATTTATTAATTATTTGATTGATCATCCCCATCCCCAAATAATTCTATTGGTCAGAATGTCACATAACTTCGCATTCATCGCCATTTTACGTCACGGTTTATATAAATTTTGGACTTCTTAATCTACTGCTCCTGCATGTACTACTTAAATCTATAGGCATGAACGGGACCATGAGGACGAGTGTCCAGTCCACGGAATCTGAAGACAGGTCATTTGAACGTGTCTCCACCCTGTTCTAACAAGTCCCCACGAGCTTGATATTCAGCAGTGCAAACCTATTTCACTGGGTGCAATTGAGCTTTTCGGGTAAAACACCAAAAGAGACGTTCATGTGTTTGAAGCTCCAGTTAACTCAAGACAGACAGTCCGGCTTTTGCCGCAAGAGATTTGATATTTTAGATACACTAACGGAATACTGCGGATGGAAATAATTCAGACCTTGGTTAATCAATACTCGTATGCGGGCTTGGCTACTCTCCTGCTTGATGCATTTCGAGTAACCGAGCAGAGGAAGATGGCGTAGCAAATTTATCAATGTCTTCTAAATCATTGGCATCACAAGGGTTTCACTGCTGCCGCTGTGTTCAAGGCGTAAAATTCGACCAAGAGGATTCAACGATTAGTCATATATTTCTCTGGATAGACTATGGTAGACGACATGAAAAAAACTGGGCGCGCGTCTATTTCGAGCAGATAGCTAGTTTACCCTACATTCAGAAAGTTCGTGAAGAAGCGTGCGAGAACGAAATTTGCGACAGCAATGCAATTGAGATTTTTTCATTTCGAGCCTTTGGTTAAGTATATTTGAATCGCAGCTTTAGGATATTGTCTTTTATTCGGGTCGTAGTCACTAGCTTTTTTTTAGAAACACACGATTGACTCTTGATATTGCACGTTAGATGTCAAGGCCAAAGAGGGATCGAGCCCATTTAGAACAAGCCGCCACAGTCTCGAGCAGTGATGTGTAGTGCAAAAGAGGTCTCTGAAGAGAATGCGACAATACTCACGTCGAGTGTTTGCGGGTTAATGAACTTGCAGATGTAGCAAACTCAGGAGCACGGTCCCTTCCCCTCTGTGAAGGACTAGCCAACA
The DNA here is from genome assembly GCA_001887855.2 of Sclerospora graminicola. Classification (NCBI taxonomy): domain Eukaryota; phylum Oomycota; class Peronosporomycetes; order Peronosporales; family Peronosporaceae; genus Sclerospora; species Sclerospora graminicola. Next base: position 8,205 of record MIQA02009251.1, on the reverse strand, counting down.
GCCTGTCCACAGCAAAGCGTGAGCGGATGGGTACTGAGCTAGCTCACGATCCCGTTGACCCTCCGATTACACTTGGTCGTGATCAGTTGCAGGATGTCTTCGGTGACAATTTGTGGTGCCATGATTACCCACTCAAGTCGAAGCCATTGCTTGGTTCACGCTCACGAGGTGCCGTCACAAGATAGTGGTGGTGCCAGAAAAAGTGTCGGTGGGGCTGAAGATACCAACACGAATGGAATTGGAGTCAATGGCATTCCACTCAAAAATAGTAGTCTAATCGCATGAATTAGAGCTCAACGATGTCGTGACCTTGTTGCCAATACACCAAGACGAACGTGCAGTTGAAACGCGGATCAAGACAAGTATAGCCAGACGGATGGAGTTCAGACTCACTACGTATCGGACAAGAGATTACACAATATGAATTACGCGCGTTCTCAACTCACATATCCGGATACCGGTTACGAAGTTGACAACAACTTCAACTTCAACTTATATCAAGGAATTAATATATGCATATATATATTCATGTTAAACTAATATAAATAGGGCGTGCAAGGTGGGGTAAATCTCACAGGTGGAGCGCTGACTCCTGAGGAAAAGGTGAAGTAAATCTCACAGGTGGAGCGCTGACTCCTGAGGAAAAAGGGTGTCGAAAACATGCTGTTCGCTTTGGGGGCCCAGGGATTGTCCACTAGCCTTGTATCAGTCACAACAGATGGAAACAAGTGTCAACGATTGGACCCTTTAAAGATCAAGTTGTGCGAGTTCCTGTGCAATCATGTCGCCCATACTGTACCAATACCAAAAAGATAGGTAAACCTAGTTCAACAACTTAACTCGAACCTTTGAACACACCTCTCACCAACGACTGCCACCCTTATATGATCCATTATTGCAAGAATATCTTCTGCCATGATGCGTGTCGTGTCCGTTCCACACCAAAGCCATCACAAGAATACGGAGAAACCCTGCCAGGCTGTTTCTAACAAAGCATCGTGAAATGAGTCCATGTGTCCTTGGATTGCATAAAGGCGGTGACCAGAACGACTATGTCTTTATCCCGGTACATCGATGATGTAAATTTACTACACTTTTTTTCGGGCAAAACTGGACTTACTTGTAAGCAAAGAATTTTCTCGCCAGCAAAATACTACAGTAGGATTAAATTCGTACTCCCTCCGTCCCAAAGTTATTGTCCGATTCACGGTTTTTAGCGTCCCATTTTTATTGTCGTATTTTTATATGTGATGTGCTGCAGTCGGTTTCAATGATTGATCTTATTTACAGTCAAGCCACATGTGTTCATGAAGGTAGGCAACCCATCATTTTTAAAGTACTTGCTCATAAAGGTAGTCATGGCATTGTTTATAGAGTACAGTACTTGCTTGGCAGGACTTTTCCAATCAACGTGCTGGATCGGACCCCGATTAATGTTATGCATGAATATGAAAGCGCACAGTAGTTAGAATGGCCACCGCTGATGATATCAGTGGTGAAGACCTGCCCAACGGGATCAACATTCGTAAACCACCGCTGTTCAACCTGGCGGTCGATTTCATCGCGCTGTCGATGTCCTTCCGGCAAGTCAAAGTGGCCATGCTGCGCGTCAAGTAGCGCACAGGAAACGCTTTGCTCGGATCGCTCAGTGACAGTGGTGCATCCGACATCGCCCGCACCGTCATTGCGCTCAACCTGGAGGTGATCAGCAAGATCCTGAATCGATCGTCGACTTGGGCTTTTTCGATCGTGAACGACACTTCGATGCACCACATCATTTCGTACATTGATCAACGCGTCCGGTTCCACCTTAACGGCATCATCTACAATTTTCACGTAGTCGCATTTCCAATATTCGATCGCCATACTTCCTACAACATGGCCCGCTGGTTGATCAAGTTCCAAAACGCGCCGGTTCCGAATTGGTGCTCGAAACTGCTCAACTACGGGTTGGATGGCAAAAATACGATGAACGGGCGCCAAACAGGTGTTGTAACGCAAATTGATCAAGAGTGCTTGTTCCGGCTCATTCGCACTTGGTGCGGGCTTCACCAACTCGATATCCATGTCAAAAAAGCGGTCCCCGCCATCCTTGCGGGCGACTTCCACGTGATAGCCAACTAAATGGCGTTCTGGCTGCGAAAGAAGGGCGCCTTGATCGCCGAGATGGGGATCAAGTGCCCGAAATTGACAACGCGCTGGGTGGCGTACGGCAGCTTGACAAACTTCCTGCTCGGCAACCGCGTTCGTCTTCTCCATTTCATAAACGAAAAGAGCGACCCGAACAAGACGCCATCGTCCAAGTGGTGGATCATCGTAGCGGTCCTCCATGCGCTTGTTGAGCAAACAAACATCACTTTTAGGGAGCTACGAGACCGATCGATGCTTGTGTCGCTGCAAACGACCGAGATGGAACGCCTGGCGGGTCAACGTTCGATGCGTACGGCCCGATAAATGACGAATTACCCAGCCCCGCCGAAACCTCCATCATTGGCCGTTTCTGAATCAGCAACAACAGCATGTCTGGCATTGCCGCCGACCAGGGGTCCTGGGCGACGGAGCTGTTCAAAACGCTCGATCAGGCTACCCATTCCAACGTCCGAATCCAAACTGCGTCGACAATCATCACTATCGTCGACAATCTGTGCGATATCCAAGCTGAGCGTAATGAAGACAATCTGGCTGACGACCATCTGCCTCCAGTCCTTCCGCACGTGCTCGTCCGTCTTCGACCCCGTGATTTCCTCGTGATCATTAGCCGATGCCGTAACCGTTTGCAGCCGTGCTGGGTCCATTGCCGGCATCAAGATCGACTTCTGGGAATTCAAGGACGACGTGCAGACCGAAGAACCGCTCGTTGCAGGACTCGCCGAATGCGATGACGTCAACACTTTGTTCGAGAAGGGCTGACGTCTGTCCAAGACCGCTTCGTCCGCCTGCGCGATTTCTGTGCGGCATCGCTACAGCTTCCCCCAGCACGGTCGAGAGCGACTACAGTATTCTGAAACTCGAGAAGGATGACACGCGTTTGTCACTCACCGATTTGTCGAAGACAGCATGTAGTGCAAACAGTTTAAAATGATCTCTAAACTTGCATAAAGCGGCGTATTTTCATATATTTGACAAAACACGAAATTAGTTCCCATGGTGACGGGAAAATAACTGTGAATTCACGGAATTCAGGAGGACTGCCGTAACGGGTTTATACTTCCTTCTGTCATGCAGAATAAACTGTAGAAGTCCAAAGTAGTATCTCTGTACTACTACTAATATTATTATTATTACTAGTACTACTAAGTACTACGACACAAAAGTCATTAAATTGAAATGGCTACAACTAGTGATTGAACCCAACAAAGCTCGACTGTGGAAGCCAGGTCCACTTATGCGGTGTCCGCAAATGCTTCACATGCCTTCAAGAAGTTGAAGGAAGACAGCTAGTTATGATAAACGGCTCTCATGTCACTGTAAAAGAGAAAAGCCGCGTGGTGATCATGATACAAGTCGGGAAGATGCTACATTGAATCTAGATCCGGCGAGCGCTCTGGACAGTCCATGACATTAATACCGACATTCTCAAAAAATTATTTGTTTCACGTGATACGTGAATTGAAGCATTATCTTGTTGGTAGGTATAATAGTGATAGTGTGCGAAAGGGGGGCAAACACTCCGAGAGCGTCCACACATAGTCACCTGATCTTTGTTTCCCATTCAGAAAAACAAGCTTGCTCTTGCTACAATGGCTAAACACTACCCACACCATAACTGCCCCCCCCCCTCCTTGTTAGCGTCTTACGAGCTGGCTAAATCGACAGCTTACCTCAGTAAAAGTGTGACGATGATGATTAAATTCATCGAGCAGTGCTTGGCATTTGTAGGCTGTATTTAAATTGCTGTCGTAACCTCCTACTCTCGGGTAGCCCATATAAAATTGCTCAACAGCTGGTTCGTTTGATTCGTACGAAGTACATCATAAAGTTCTCGAGAGTGATGCACTTTTTGTGCTGATGAGTCAGTTCAATATTTGCCAACGCCGCTTGTGTGGTGCTTTATCTGCTCTACAAACATAATTTCAGCCAATAACAGACGCCTGCACGATTCGCCGCAGGCTCGCTTAATCGTGCAAAATCTGTCTGAAATCCCCAATACCTACATATCAACTATCTCGGTCGAATACATGTACTTCACATACTTTAGAATTCATTGGCGCCGGAATCGAACCCGAGACCTCCCGGTCCCGAAGTGAGCAGTGTACCACTCGACAATGGTCGGGTATGTTACTGTTAGATATCGGGTATCCGGATAGCGACCAAGTTGCTGCAAGGTCAGAAAGAAAATAAAGACGCAGGGCGTCAACCGCAGGGCGGTTTCATATACTATGGAATGCAGAGCACCCAGACGCAGGGCGTCAACCGCAGGGCGGTTTCATATATTATTGGATGCAGGGCATCCAGACGCAGGGCGTCAACTGCAGGGCGGTTTCATATAATATGGGATGCAGAGCACCCAGACGCAGGGCGTCTCACCTTGAGTCCCCGGGGCCATTCAGGCACCGACCGTAGCGGGGTTTATACTTCCTATTGTCCTACAGATTAGACTGTAGAAGTGCATAGTAATAACAGCTAACTCTGTATTACTATTCATATTACTATTTCTACTTAAGTACTATTAAGTACCTATACATAGAAGTCATAAAATGGAGACGACCTCAAACAGTGACAAAACCCAATACCTATTTGGCCGAGACAACGTGAAAGCACACAGAAACGGTGAAAACACACTCAGATAGAAATTCCACTAGAAAGGGTAGTCTTATAGATTTGACAGGCGTCTCTCAATCAAATTTGGCGGGTGTCAAGTCTTTCCGACTCTTGAGACGGAAGCTGATTGGTCAATGAATATATGTCGAGATTCACAAATATGGGTACTATCGACGTACAAAACACGGTAGCCTACAGTGGATGATTAGAATTGACAACAGTGGATAAGCACCAAAACCAGAATAGAGTATACTTATCATTGGCTGTCATGCGAAAGGTTTGCATAAAGTTACATATAGCGCATGGTCTAAAATGGACAGTTGAATTGAGTTAACAAGTTAAAACTCTCCAGGACGTGAACAAGTTCGTCCATCCAAATAACCAGCTGTCATCCTGGGTAATTTGCTTGTATAGACATTTATGCCGGGGAACCGGCTTGTTTCAGCACGTGCCGCAGCGTACGGGTGGCGTGCTTCAGATATGAAGTGTAGGATCTGTCAGAGGTGTAGCCCTCCTGCTTCAGCAGCTGTCCAGTGCTAGCCACCTCCTGATTATCTTTCTCCGAGAGCTGCACGTCATACCAGCCTGTGATAATTTGTTTGTTCCATTTACTCGTGCCGTGGCGGATGGGAAGCAGCGTATGTATATGCACTAAGGACTTTTGCTGGTGATGCAAAGAGCGAATGACCATGTGCGAAGCAACTGGTCGATAATGATTAAAGACCATTGGACTGAAGGGTATTTGTATGTATGACGTGGATTGTTTTCTGCTTCAGTCAAACGGATCGACGGTAGGCGCTATTTTGTAAGGTTGGAAACCATTGGTCTGATTATTATTTGATTGTCTTTGTGCTTAAAAAGGGATTGAATAGGATTCTTTCGTTGACACGCCTCTCATTTTAGCAATAGCTGCGATTGCAAGATACGGTCGTTTATTATGCAGGTGGTAAGCATCCAGAACAAAGAAATGCTACAAGTTCGCCAACTATTGCCTGCTGTTCTGGTGCATCTATTGATTGACTAGATCGCATATGCAAGTCACTTTAAATGATATTGGAATATCACACCGCAGCGTCGATATTTGCCGGTGAATCTTTATTTGAGTCCGAATGTTTTGAACTGACCGAGTGTCCACGTGAGAGTGCAGTAATAGATGCGAACGCGTAAGAAAATCCCCAGTATCCCTCACACCAAAACGGCCTCGACACCAAGAATTGGAGGGCATCGCTCGTCTGCTGTTTCCTGCTTAATTGTTTGGTCCTCCCAAGGCGGATATAGGATCGAGATAAACACTACACCATTTGGGTGCAGTGGTCTTGCGGTTTTGATAACACAGTCGAACTCACACGGATCGCTAGCTAGCGAATGTATGATACAGTAACACTAAATAAAGCTACAGCAAAAAATCTAAGAAAATTAGCAGCCTGGAAGGCCCTGGTTAACTGATGATGAATGGAGTAGAATTTAAGGAGTAGGCGGAATATTGATTTGGGTGAATGGAGTGCTGAAAAACCGTTGTGAAGCAGTGCGGTTTCTTGCAGTGACTAAACTACGTTGGGTGCGATCGTGCCTAACAGTTGTGCGGTGCGACAAGATCAGGGGCGGTGTGGTGAAGCGTTCCGGAATGAATCAACTACCGGACGGCGAGTCACCATGGCGACGGTGGGTCAGCATTGGAGCGGTACGGGGCATGTGTTGAAGTGGTTCCGGGATTAACGACTGATGAAAGTAATCCACTACGTGATTGGTTAGAATGTTGGTACAAGCTAGCTGCCCGGGTCGGCTACCGACAGACGCAGAATGACAGCTGCCAGAGGTGTTCGAGAGCACCCGCAAGTGCCGGATCAGTACAAGGCACGGAAATAGACTAGACGAAGGTGATCCGGAGGCTCAGAGCCAGGTCAGCCAGAAGTTGGCCGGCTGGACCAAGTGGGGCTGGATGGCCGTTTATGGTGGCCATAGGTGGCCGAGGGGCGGCCGCGAAGAGGGAGTCGGTGTCAGCAGCCAGGTCTCGTCCAGGTCGAGGTGGATGGCTATCCAGGCTAGTCAGGTTATTTGGTGTACAGTACACAAAACCCGTCCAGGTCGCGCTATTTCAGGTAAGGCACATAACCATCCTGCCAGGTTATTTTGGGTAGGGTACACAAAAGGTTATATTAGATCTAGGGATAAAAATCAGTATACGTTTCGCTTTCTAAGACGCAAGTCATCATTGGTTCACAGCAGAGGGCTAACAAGGTCCCCTCCAGCTGCTATTGATTTACCCGGGTAAGGTTGAAAGGAACCCACCGGAAGCCTCCTGACCGGGGTTCGTCGTGAAACCTATACTCAGCTCAAGTCGCCCGTGTTTGGAACACGGTCAAGTTCTATTGGAAAGTGTGGTGAAGTTTTGGCTCACTGTGGCAGATTGTGGTGTATTATTTAGATTCCCTAATTCCGCATAAGATTGGAGTAACCCCTTTATTATCTTTGGTTTAGCTGCGATCGATTATTCTCCGTCCAGACTTTGCGGTATACAAATTTCAAGTATAACGCCATCCTGCTCCCCGGTGAAGATTTCCGCCCAGAAGCATCCCTAGTCCTAACCTCGTCTCCATATTCGACGGACTTTTAGCGTTTCGCCCTAGCGTCCACCAAGAGAGCGTAACCCCCAGTGCTGACTGGTACACAAGATGAGCTTTACAGAACATGGATCGTCTCAGTCATCACGGCCAAGGTGATGCAGTGCGGCTTGATGCAGGCTCGGACCAAGACCTGGATGGACGGAGTACACCCTCCGACAGTCAGTCACCTGGCCCACCCCGTGGGTGTTCGCATCTCAGAAGGAATTTATGAGAGCGACTACACCACACAAGCATAATAGCCTTGTTGCTTATTTTCCTCACCATTGGATTCCACCTGTTGTTCCCAACCGCTCTGAATCGGCGAGCCGCAAATTATGAAGGTTATGTAGTCGATGGTCATATCGGTGAAATGGGACAACAATCCCGTCAAATTTCTCTGCTATTTATCGTGTAAAAAAGGTAGTATAATGAGTGGTTAGATGCATGACAACTAATGGTTTTTACCTGTGGCACCCTTGTCCATATTGGTTAGTTCAAGTTCCTCTATCCGTCGCTGCAGTCGCTATGCTCTTTTGAATACTCTTGGTACTACGAAAGGCCTCCCTGATAGGACTAGTTTCAAAACCAGGTATCCTTCTACCTGGGATCGAATCGTTTGGTAGCCTCACTTGATCGCCTGTATAGCTACAGACTTCCACCATGTCCAATCGTGAGTATTCACTACTACAATAATCTCAAACAGATCAATTAAACGGTCCTCCTCATTCTTTGTCAATTGGGGTAACCTTTTCGCCGCTTCTGACAGCTTAGATACTGGACCTTTGACCTTAACATAGATACTTTGGAATGACAGTTGAGTAATGTCTTTCCAAGCTTGTAC